>ML778436.1:1294154-1337865 GCA_009831015.1 Picea engelmannii | reverse complement strand
AGTGATAACACACGTGGCGCCCTAAAAACCCCAAATCTGAGTGACATGTGGCAGCCTCTGGTGCTGCCACTTGTCATGCTGACGTCATCATGACATCTGTTACCCTCTGGACGTTCCAAGTAGGTTGTACAGACGTTGATGTCATCTGTACTGATGCTGACATCAGTAGTACGGATGTTGACTCATCCCTATTGACTGGGATGGGTTGACCAGAACTTTGACCGCTTATAACTTTTTGATCCGTAACTCTGTTTGACAAGCCGTTTGCGCCGTTGGAAAGCTTGTGACGCGCTCTTCGCGATCATGACGTTTTAAATGAGTTTTGGGAAATTTTATGTTTTCCCTTTTCTGCCTGTTGAAGCCATTCTGAGCATCCTGGATTGCTTTTGTGCGTTCTGGGACACTTCTGAAACTTTTGTGATGTTCCCTAGATCCATCTAGATCATGCCTCCCAACTGAAAGGACTTTTGTTCCCCAAAATTCATTGCATTAAGTTTCATGTCCATTGGAATTACAATAAGAAACCCTTACCCAAACTACCTCAGAAGGCCTAACAATATCAATATGTGCCAGAAAAAGAAGTGATATCAACAATTATCACTTTTACACAATACCCTTCTACGGGGTGTGAATTGCAACATGTGATTTACAAAAGATGACCACTCTCAACTAACTCAAGGATTTTCCCCATTTGTTCAACCATTTTGTTGAACATGTCCTCTTTATCGAGTTGTCCTTTCTCTGGTAGTTGGTCTTCTCTTGGTCGCGGATTTTCCTGCAGCTCTCCCTAACTGGTTGTCTCTCTCGGAGTTGTCTTCCTGGTCTCCTTGTCCTCTTTGGATGTAGATCTAGATGTAAGGCCCAACAAGTGGCGTCATGATGCCCATCTCTGCTACAATGGATGCAGTAGCCTTTCTCCTTCAGAGGTGCATTCCCCTTGCTCTTTTCCGTGTGTGGAAAGCAATCTGCCATCCTCGTCCTTCTCCTGGTTACCATAACCTTCCTGCACAAGGATTTTCTCTTCCAACATTGGAACACTACGTGGTTACTCAATCCACAAAAAGTGCATGGTCTTTGATGCCAAAATCTCTACTTTATATGATTAACATGCTTATAATCAAATGGCATTTTAGAGTTTCGAGATTTCTTATACCTCGGTGAGTTTCCTCTGGAGTCAGACTAGAAAGAAGAGTTGGTCTCAACTATGTCATTGTGATGCTCATCTCTCCTTGGAGATGTCTCGAATCCTCGATCATGAGAAGTTGTTCTCTCGGCCTGCACTGAATCAATTTCATCTCCTGATGAATTGTTGACTTCTAGAGTCTCAGTCACTGTCTTGGGGTCTTCTTCCCGAATGGTTTTGGATCTTTCTCCAACATCCTTTGGGACATAGCCTATCCCGACATATCGAGGCCAAACCATTGCCTCAATGGGATCCACAATACCTTGGCCATTGGTTCCAAGGCCTCTTCCTTCGTATCCCATTTTTCTCATCAACTTTAAGTCGATGCAAGAAGCATGTTGTTCGGGGATTTCAAAAGAATCATCATCATTAATCAAGAAAGGAAATACACATGGTTTATTTACCTCCACCTCAAACTGGGACCCTCGGTCTGCTTCTTGAGATGTATCCAGTTGTTCCTAGGGAGAAGGATCAGTGGAAGATGCTTCTAGGAATCCTCATTGGTTTATGGATGCATGAAGCTCTTCTTCATTTGTTTGACAAAGTGTGCATGTATTTGCACTGTCATGCTCGCACCCATAACTGGTGAAGTTTCCATGGTCACGAGATGGTCTTATCATCGTCTCATTCGTAGAGCCTTCCTTTGTTTGCATCTTCATGGCTTGCAATTTCTCTTGGAACCTTTTGTTCTCTTCTTTTGTAACATGCAACAATGTCTTCAATCCATCATTCTTTGCTCGCAGCATTTGGTTGAGATCTTGAAGCTCATCGAACCATGATTGTTTTGGTGACCTTGCCATCCTTTGCTTCAACACCTGCAATCGGTATCAAGCCTGCTCTGATACCACATGATCTGAACCCGGGAGCGAGAAGTTTCCAACAATTGGTTATTTTTGTCACTCCTTCAAAAGGATCAGTTATAGATCGTTTTACTTGAGCGATGTGCAATTAAAGGTAAAGTTGAAGTCTTATGCGCTTGAATTCGAAGTGAATGAAACCTCTTTAGTTTTCCTTATGTGTGATATGTCATGCTTGCTTTTAACATCCTATGTGCGAAAATTCATGGAAAAACAACATAAGAACAAGAACATAATACACATAATGGATATGACACTTCCCTTGATAACAGAGTTCACCCAATGTGGGCTACCTCTCTGGGTCATGCTCTAAAACCTGACCACTTTATTCTCCTCGCTGTAATGATGTCTCTCATTTACAAGTTGTAAGGCCAAAGTCCCTTTTCGGTGACGGCAACAAGAGATCGAAATGTGATCAGGAATGTATATAGCTTCACAAGTTCTCATAGTCATAAGGCATCCATGACGTTGTCATGGACATCATTCCCACATACTCAATACATAAAACGATGAAGAATAAAATATGACCCCCATCAACAAGGAGCCATCAAAATCCTTAGATCTACTACTTAGATCCAAGCATAAATATGCAGAACATACAAAAGATCCTGAAACCACGAGAATCGGAACTACTTCGTTGGCCACTTATCATGCAAGTGCCACAATTTATCTCTCACATGTAACTGATTGATTTGATGTGAAAGAAGATAAGAAACAAATAGATAGAAGGAATAAGTTGATCTTGTTGCCTTGTTGCCTTGTTGCAGCCTCTCTCTGCTCCTTCAGACCTATAACACGCATGTTATGCTACAACATTTAATGACAAAATAGCATAATGAAAAGCATGCTTACATTCACTTCTCCATAACTTAGCTTGCTTATCTGAAGCTCTGCTGCAAAATCAGACCTCGTCATTGGATTCGTGTCGTCGAATCACCTAAAAATGACTATCAAATCGTCTCCATCCAAGTCGGACACTTTCAGGCCCAAGAGACACATCTGCCTTGATTATCGTGCCACTGCATGTGCAATAAATGACTCATTCTGGAATTAAGATGCTAAAGTTTTTCTCAAATCAGAAAACTAACACCACCACTGCATTTGTGGTGTCATTTTACCTAAGAATGGCTATCTCCACGCCTCGATCAGAGTCTGGCACTTTCGGACCCAAGAGGCAACCTTGTCTTGGTTTGCATGCCAATTATGTACCAGACCGTACAATTTGTACGGTCTGTACCAGGCCGTACAGGCACACTCATCTCCTCTCTCATGCTCTGTGCGCTGGTGTGTGTCAAATGCATTGCCTCAAACTTGGCCCGAAAACCCCTTTTTATACACATTCCAGGCAGTTATGCAATAAGTAAGTCCGTTGGTGCGTTGGTTATGGAGCTAAATTTAGGGTGTTTAGTTGGCGGAGGTCCCGGTGTTGAATCCCACGGGCCTCCCCTCTTTAACACATGGTTATAACCATTTTTAGTGCGCTCTGCTAAAATGGCGGGCAACCTGCTATATATAGCAAATACTCTATTTCTGGCAGCGAATTTGGCGGAGACCCCTGTTATTTCTACTGTACAGTTAGTGGATGGCCAAAATGGGGGATCTGTGATATATCGCAGAATTGTCACCATATATGGCGGAGTTTTGTTAAATATATATTTTTTTAATTTTTCATTCGCTAAGTGTCATTGTGCATTTCGGGGGTGCCACGTGGAACCTCCCTATTGGACCACATGGAATTCACTGATTCGCCCACCTATGCATGATGACATCATCTCTGTTTCATCCTAGACACGTGGAACCTTCTGGGTGGTGCCACGTGGCATCACTTGGGGGTGCCACATGGCACTTTTTTACAGGTCCACATGGCACCCTAAAAACCCCAAATCTGAGTGACACGTGGTAGCCTCTAGTGCTGCCACATGGCATGCTGACGTCATCATGACATTTGTCACCCTCGGCACGTGCCAAGTAGGTTGTACGGACGTTGACTTCATCCATATTGATGCTGACGTCAATAGTACGGATGCTAACTCATCCTTGCTCACTGGGCTGGGTTGACCAGAACTTTGACCGCTTATAACTTTTGATCTGTAACTCTGTTTGACGAGCCGTTTCCGTCGTTGGAAAGCTTGTGACGTGCTCTTCGCGATCATGCCATTTTAAATGAGTTTTGGGAACTTTTATTTTTGCCCTTTTCTACCTGCTAAAGCCATTCTAAGCGTCCTGGGTTGCTTCTATGCGTTATGGGACACTTCTGAAACTTCTGTGATGTTCCCTAGATCCATCTGGATCACACCATTAGCCATGAAGTAAGCCATGCACATGCCATTACCACCCTTACTCTTGAAGGGTTCTTTTCTTTCACCATTTCCCTCAAGACCTATCCCTCTACCTAGATCTTTTCTTTCATTGTTTTGGTTTGCACGCCTAATAGGGTTTGATGAAATCCCTCCCATATTCAAACTAGCCAACTTACATAAAGTCCTGAGTCTGTGTGATACTTGAAGGGGATACTGAAGTGAATTATTCATGTGGCTTATATATTAAGTAACAACTTACTTTGCATGATTGAATGAATAGTATATCTTATGAACATTGGCTTACTTGATTTCATATTCGATTTTGATCAGGATGCCCCTGACATGGTTCATTAAAGGATGCCCTAGTATTTCACCTAGGACATTGATCCTTTATTGCAAGATTTGGCACATGTGATGCAGAGCAGTGAGTCACCCAGTGACTTGACATATTCATACATGGGCTCTCACATCTTCAGCACCTTGGACGATGGACAGATAGACTTGGTTTTGACAGATTTGGTCATGGTGGCACAAAGATGGGCATAAATCCCACACATTGGTCTCTACACCCCATAGACTATCTTGCATTAGATGGAGGACATTGCAAGGGAGGTGATCGGAGAACACCCATAGACGATGCATAACCTTCTCCTCTTCATATGCCACCCCTTGCACCTTGGACGTTGGGCATTTTATATGATGATGTCATGCTAGGGTTTGATAGAGATGATGGGATTCGATGCCAGTTGGACGTTCGTGATGACTTTGAGAGAGGATGTAGCATGCTTCCACCTCCTTTGCACCTCGGTTGATGACACATGGCATTAGAGAGGCCATCCTATCCCATTGAGGGCATGTCGTCACTACATGTGTGGCCATTTTTGTATTATTTTTGCATATTTATCAACTATAAAGGAAAATATGAGGTGTTAGCCCCACTTAAAGAGACATGACTTTTCATTTTGTGACTTTTGGAGTGATAGGGTTTTCCTTATAAATAAGGTTAGCACTCCATTCATTTTCATCATCATTCCCTCTCACATTTGTGGAAGGGAAACTCTAAAAAGTTCATTATTTCTCTCTCTTGGTCTCTTGAGCTCATGCACTACTTCGGAGAAGTTTGTGGATGTGTTTTCTTTCTTGGATGCTTTATTTCTGAAACTAGGGTTTTGTATGGCCTAGCAACTTGGAGAAGTAATTTATGCAATTTCATGTCTTTTTATAATGTTTAAGGTGTTAATTACTATCTTGTTGCAAGTTATTTTGTCTTGTTGAAACCCTAGGAAGGATACATAAGTGCTTCTCTTCTTCACAAAGTTTTTATTATCCAAGTTTTGTGAAAGCATTCTTTGTAAGGGTTAAGAACCTATGGCCCAAAAGTGTTTGCACTTTAGGGTTTTAACCTTAGTTTTTTATCCTTGACCTAGTGGAATAAAAAGTAAAATGACACCTAGCGCCCAAGAGTGTTTGCACCCTAGGAACCATTTTCTTCAAGGTCTAGCCTTAAGGCCCAAGAGTGTTTGCACCCTAGGAACTATTTTCTTCAAGGTCTATCCCTAAGGCCCAATAGCGTTTGCGCGTTAGGGTTTATACCTAATCCTTCTCATTTCATCTAGTTCAATATTCAAGGTTGTGCATGTTTGACTCCATAATCCCTACAGGACAACGACACTAGTCTAGAATTCTTCTTGTGGTGAAATTAGTATTTAAAATCAATATTCTCTCTCTCTCAAACATCCTACTAGCTTTCCTAACCCTAATTCTAGCAAACAAACATTATGTATTGTTGTTGTTACAAAAGTTTTATACAACCATTGAATTTTACATTTATTTTTTGCATACACACTTGGAAAAGTAGCTTAGGCTACTCGGAAATTTCATCCAGCAATTGGATAATATTGTACATGTTGAAGGCTTAATTTTCATGATAATTTTCTACATTTTTAGTGCTATTTCTTCTTGTTGTTGAAAAACATTAATTGTTGTTTTACACTTGTTTACTATTGTAATTTGCAACAACCAATGTATTTATTAATCATCTAGTGTCTAAGAGATAATTTTGAGATTCATAGCTTGGTAAATGTCTATATAGGTGAAACAATTACCTCGTTACCTTCCATTTCCACTCTGAAACCTAGACCTATCCATCAGGAGTCCAAGATGGAGGGTTGTAGGCTCGACTAATCTTGTTATTTGATCCCTTGAGGTCGCAAGGGAAGCCTCCCTTATGGTGGACCTCTTTCCATCACTAAAACGAGGGAAGTTTCTACTTAGGTGATAGTGGCAGATTCTTCAAATTGTTACACAAGATTAGGATCTTGTGGAGGGCTTTGCACGAGTACAAATCATGTGATAACATTTTGGCGTCGTTGTTGGGCATGATTGAGTCATTCTCCCAATGAAATCCTTTTGGTAAGCCTACCCCAAATCCTTTCTCCTTAATCTTACTTGGTGACTCCACTAAGGGTAGAATCCCTCACTTACCTTTGATAATCCAAAGGAGATCATCTAGCGACTCCACTGATATGTTTTGAGGTGTCATCCTATTCCAAATTTTTGTAAGATTGCATATTCAAAAGTAACTAAATTATGGCACCATGGTCATTTCACGAAATGTTTCCCTTATGCCCTAACCTCCATGGCTTCTCATTTATTCTACCCAAAAATCCACGTTTCCCTCAAGGTATTGGTTGTGAGCTCATACCCATCTGATGGTCTTGTTGGCAAAGCCTTGTTTCCCTAGACTTGAACACATCATAACTACATAGATTAAGATCGTCAATTTAAAATTCAAAATGAATTAACTTAATCACATTTTACCCAAATGTGTACATGACCTCCACAGACATTTGTAATCTAAGCATTCTTGTCGGAAAGTAACTAAGTTCCCTATAAAATCTTATTCATTACAAGGCTAAGCATACATAATCATGTAAATCGTGTATCATCAACTAGATCAAAATCAACTATATGTTCCACACAACAATGATCATCCATGTCAAAATCATATATCCTAATCCATGCCACTAACCGGATGTAGAAAAGAAACATACATATAACATGTTCTTAATAAAAATTGATCTGACACATCAGCAGACATGCAATCATGTATATAATATGTGCATATATATCAGTGTTCACAAGTCAAGTGACCCAATCATGTCCATAACATATAAGTCTGGCATACATAATCCACCAAAAATCACCCCCTTCGGGTGTCACAAAACTACATTATCCAAGATGGGACACTACATACGGCTTCTCTCAAACACCAAAATTTCAAAATTTCTATACAACGCTTCCTCTTTAGCAATCCCTATGATTGTATGACATTATTCCATAGCCATGTTCCATCGGCAAGCACTAAGTACCCGGATATAAAGAATTAAATGCTCTGCATGTTGGGGTGTGCATTGTTGGATCTAGTAGTGCACACATTGTTAAATTCTTTGCAACTGGGTGCTTAGTGCTCACCCTGTTGATGTTTTGGTAGTTGCGGGAGGTATTAACCTCCACTTGTAACCTATGACTTAGAATAGAATATTTCGAAAGCAAGTGAACCATTAAACAGATGTGTGGAAACCCTAGAAGACAAGTCGGCTTAGCAGAATAAATAATATTAGAATATTACCTTCCAGAAATACAAGTCGGTTCCACAGGAAAAAGATAAACAAAAAAAATAATTACTAGAAAGTCAGGTCGGCCCATCCAGAAAAGTCATTGGCACAGATTAATATAAATAGAGGACGTTTTAGCTCGTTTGTATACCCATCTAGTGTGCAAGTCTTGTGGAGAGTTGCAGTTGTTGCAATCTCCAGCTGCAAGGAGGAATAAGGGCGTATGGTCATCTCTTGGTCTTGGTATCTTGGTGATGATCTTGGTGGTTCTTGGTGAAACTCTTGGTGATATTCTTGGTGGTTCTTGGTGAAACTCTTGGTGATATTCTTGGTGGTGCTTTTGGTGATATTCTTGCTAAGTATGGCGCAAGGTTCAGAGAGTAGTGCAGTTGCAGCTGCTGCAGTTGTGTATGGCACTTATTCTATGGATATGGAGACTCTCTCTCTTGTGCGCTACCCTTGGAGAAGGAGCGCTCTACTTGTCTTGAGTTGTTGTTGCAGTTAACAGCTAGGGTTTAGATGTTGGTTCTGAAGTAGGATTACCAGAATTATTCTAAGTAAAGGTTAGTGTGCTTGGGGGTGGCATATGTGATTCCTATGGTTGGGTGGAAATGATGTGACATTGTCTATGGTTAAATGAGCATACCAAAATTTCAACATGGAATCAAAGATGGTTTCCTTCGTAACAGTCTAACCGCTGGAAGGAAGATCCTCAGTTTCCCCCATTGTCAAGCTCATTGAGCACTTATTGACCTCACTAAGAAGGTTGCCTAAGTAGGGTGCATCTCTTCCCTGGATCAGATCTGCAAATTTCTGAAGTTGAGAAATTAGGGTTTCCTCATAAAACCCTAGGAATGCAGTGCTAGTTGCAGTGCGAGTTCATTTGTGCCAGTTCCTTCATGTCAATTGTTACATGCCAATTGCAACACTAGTTGCAGTTCCAGTTGCAGCACCAATTACAGTGCCAGTTGCAGCACCAGTTGTAGTGCCAATTGCAACACCAGCTATAGTGCCAGCACCAGTTGTAGTGAAAGTTTATGTGAGGTGTTGGGACTAATCCTTGGTTTTCCTAGTGCGCCTTGCCCTAGCGCATCTACATCTACCTTCATATTACAAGTTGGAGCACCTTTGAAGTTTTAAGGTTCGTCATTTCTTTTTGTCGTTGTTGAATGGTGCCACTGCTTGTCGATGTTGTCAGAGGTATATATATATAATTGTATCATTATTTTCAGTGTGATTGCAAGAGAAGGGATCTCTTACAATCGTAGATCCAAAGGGATCTCAGATCCAACACATTCAAAGGAACAACGCACTCCAGGTTTGATTGTTTTCATATGCCTCTAGTTGTTATGGCATTAGTGTGATCTTATGAGCATCTATTTGTATTTTGATATATTGAAGTCGTGATTATCACACTAACCTTTGTTCAAATTTAAAGTTAGAAACTGACTTTAGTCAAAGTATTAGATTGATTAAGGTTGAGATTTTAGAGTTTATTTTCATTATATTCTCTAACTCATATTTATGTCAAGAAAGCATATTGTCTTAAGTACAAGGGACAAATTGAAGAGAATACTTGTCATCTTGAGTGAAGGAGACTCGAAAGAAAATCAACAACACTCGTTTTTAAAGATAAGACTCCAAGTTCCATGTTTGACTGATTAAATTAATAAGTTTCCAGTTTTCACATATCAAGTTTGATAATTGCTACATTACTAGTTGTGGCAGCAATCCTTGAAAGGTTATATTACTACTAGATACAATGAATACTTGGCAACATGTGAGTACTATTAAGCTTGCAAGATGAAGTAACATCTCCTCTAGGGGATACTTCTTGTTTTGCTTCCAATCAGGTAACCTTGGTAATAATATGATGATTACCATGAGATTGTCTTTTATTCTTGTTGACATAGATATGTTCTTATGAAAATTCTATTATACTTTTTGCTCTTGTTGCTCTTGTCTTGAGCAAGTTATTTTATAAATTCCATGGAGGAATGATTGATCACAACACTAGATGAGTGTTGTTCTTATTTCTTATTATTGTATTTTTATTTTGGCTCATGTTCCAAGCAGGTCACAAGCAATAGCTCTGAGAAGGAGCTACAGTGATTATTGTTCTCGTTCTTGTTTTTATTATTATAAGAGTATTATTCTTGTTTATTGTTTTTCCTTTTGTTGTCCTTGTTCTGGGCAGGTCACAGGTGATAACTCTAAGGGAAGCTATAGTGACGGTTGTAGGAGACAACATATTAGATGGTCTCTAGCTTGAGACATGGAGCAGACTATCCAGATAAGAAGTTGTATACACGACTATATACATCCATCCAGAGAAGAAGAAGATGAAAAAGGGTACTTTTGCGAGATACATAGTATCTCATATGGAGATTGATTGTAAAGAGCAGAAGGCTCCAAAGAGGACCGAACAAATCCCTCTAGTGCAGTTAATCACTCTTCAAATCATTAGGAAGAGTTGGTAGAGTCAAAAGGGCCTACCCATAATCGTTGCAGTAACCAAGAATAGACCAGTGTGGTCCCATGAAACTTTGCAGGATACAACATTGATGAGACATATCATGAGGAGTAGATGGCTCCACCGATGGTGAGGCAGGCGGCCCCACCAAGTACCAGCTCATAAGGAGCTAGAGTTCATAGGGAGACCCTCACGATCCAATAGGGAGGAGCAGCCTCCCCAGGACCATTCACAGGAGACTTCATAGGAAATCATCACACAAAGATGGAGCAGATGGATCCGAAGATTATACAGACTCAGAAGGAGTCAAGCTTCAAAGGGAGAATGGAGACTCAGAGACTTTCATATTCATATGGAAGAGAGAGACGTCCTCCAGGACTAACAGAGAGATGCCATGGGTTGAGAAGGCTAGATCGAAGCTTCAGAGGCTTCAAAGAGATATGAGATCTTATAGGAATATTCCCTTGCTTCAATAGACTTTGTTGCAGTGATCGAGGAGGAAGCTAGTTAGAAGGACTGGGATATATATTTTTTCCTTGGTTCTGAGACCAGAAGGGAAGTTAGTGGTGACTTCCAAGTTGATCTACAAGATCAAGCATGTTGCAAATAAATAGCCTAGAGATGTAGAAAGCCTGATTTGTGTCCAGAGGATTCTCCCAGCAAAAGGGAGAAGACTATGACGAGACACTTGCTCCAATATATTGCTACCGACGAACAAGTAGAAGATATGTTGACCAAGCCTCTGCCAAGGACAAGCTTGGAGTGGTCCAGAAAGACTTCTCCAGTAGTGAGAAGTGATTGTTTTCTCGACTAGTGAGATGTGTTCCCCAGTAGTGGGAAGTGATCTCCAGTAGAGGGAAGTGATTAGATCCCTAGTAGTGGGAGCTACTCCAGCATAGGTTGGTACTCTAACGCAGGCTAGTATGCTACCACAGTGCAGGTTGGTACTCCAACGCAGGTCGGTATGTTACCCCAATGCAAGTTGATACTCCAACACAGGCAGGTATGCTACCCCAGCGCAGGTTGGTACTCCAACGCAGGCTAGTATGCTAGCCCAACACAGGTTGGTTGTCACACACCCAACCCCCTAAGTACCTTTTAGGAGATGGGGTATTAAATTTTCACCTCTTCTAATAGTCTTGAATCATCTCTATCAAAGCTCCACTGTCTTTTCTCGTCAAGAGCTTTCGAACGACGGTAAGTTTACACAGAATTGAGCTCTGGGACAAGAGTTATGACCCTTCAAAGATTCTCAGGTTTACATAGGAAACATCTCTCTTACTGCCATGTGGCATCCTCGTGACATTTCAGTCTGCACGCCAACTAACGTGGTGACACCATCGTCCCGACAAGGCACTAGCCTATACTGCCACGATGGAATTTCATTCCACACAGGCCTACAACCATTCATCGCTCGGACCTTCTTCCGACGCGATCTTTGCTTCCCTCTGAAGAGTATGGTATCGAGAATATTCCCTCTCGATACCATCCATTCGAAGTTTAAGCAATGTGCAATCTCATTACCTCGAGCCCAAGGTATCAAAGAATATTCCCTCTACTATGAACCAATTAAAATTCTTCATTGATATTTCTTAGAATACCGCTCTTTTGTATCCAATTACTTAAGCCTTATTAAGAATAATTATTACTCCCTAATTAATTATCCTTGTAAACGTAATTTTCGCTTAGCCAAATAATTTACTTAATTACCATGTTGGAATGAATATTTATAAGTTAGTTAATTATATTTTTTACTGGAGAGTATTTAGGCTTATAATCCTTGGTTAGCATAATAATAACCTGGCTTATAATTTCTCCCTGTATTCCTTCACATAATTTAAAATACATATATTAATATATGCATATTTATTTATTAAATGGGGGAAAAGGATTAAATATATTCAATTTGATATTTATTATTACATCAATTCAAGCCATTTCCAATGTCTTCACTATTGAAATACGTGCACCCCTCTCTTTACTCCGACCACCAATCACACAAGGGCAAGGTCTAATACTATTAAATTATTTATGCATGGCACTTATTAAAACTCTCGTCATTGCTCTGATGGGTTCATAATTTATTTGCATGCCCCCTTCCAAATACTCTGAAGAGTCAACTCCGATAGTATTTAGCACCTAGAAGGATTTGAAACTTGTGCCCATTTATTATATATTAAATGTTATACCAACCCAGACGATTATTTAACATAATAAATCATTTAAGTAATTAAACCTCTTTCACATGCAATATTAAACATTTATAATATTATAACATTATAATACTATTGAATATTTAAATCAACTCGGACTTGAAGGGTGTGTACTCCTCTCAACACTCTGACCCCAATCACAAGAGAGTAGGGTTTAATATTAATATATTCATTTCCCGAATGGGGTGTCACCGCGAAGATAGTTCCCACAGCCCTGGTCAACGTACACTTGGCACCTTCTACCCATGTGCCTTGCCACCTCCACAACAGCACCGACTATTTATGAGGGGAGTTAACTCATGGCAGTTCATTCTCCGAGCAAAGTACCCACACCATCTCCTCCACACAGGCGACGTAATGACGATGGGATGGAACTCCAGCAGGTCTTGTCATGCGAGCAGGCTCCTCTGGCTTTATCTCTCGACAGGGGGTTATCCTGTTCATTCTCAACTTTTGGCTCCTACACTTCTAATCTTTTTCCCTGGCTTATAGACCCTTCTCCATTGTGTTCATCCCATCTCTCTGAATCTTCTTGCCCCTCCTCTCCTCTTTGTCCTCCTGATGTCGAGGCAAAGAGGCAAATCGAAGAGAGGGTCCGACTGGTATAATTCTCGGGGGCGTGGTCGTCGCCATAAACCAGACCTGCAACCCCCCTCTTCTCACTCTTCCACCTTGGACCTTCCCCCTTTGTCCTCCCCCTAAGCTTGCAAGGTCAAATGGTTTGACAATTTGGGCAATTCACTTGGTTACACACCTTAACTCAGCGAGGAAGCGCCTTCGACCCAGCTGCCACCTTCTCGCCCTACCACCCCTCCTACTACTCCTACTAGTCACTTTGCCTCCTCCCATGAATCTCCTGCCTCTCTGCATCCACCTTCACCTCCGCCTCATACTCCATGTGCACACTACAATGAACATATGGAGCTTCAGAGTGCAATTGTTATCATTCGGGACCTAGTCTTTGAGGTTCGGTGCGACTTGGCAAATTTGTTGTTCAAATATGAGTTGTGGGAACGACGAGAAGAGCGCCTTGAGGCGTTGATTTCGACTCTACTTCACCCAACTCCAGCTCCATGGATAATGGCCCCGGCTATGGCGCCAGCAAAAAATGCGTGAGGGAAGTAGACCTAATTGGACCCGGGTTCAAAGTGACGACTAGTGTCTCGGGTTCATAATCTAGTTTTTGTCAATGGCATTCTGGTTATCCTCTTTTGTTTCATCCCTGCATGGCTTAATAGTTTTCAGGCATAGCTCTCTGCTTTGCTCTTTGGATATAGACTATGATAGGCACTCAGTTTTCAAACTATGTCATGGTTTGACAGATGGCTGCATTGGTTTCCCACCTAGGCAATGCAGCGACCTCACTACCTGTTTAAGTCGACGGATGTATATTTTTTGAATGTGCAAGGTCCTTTTAATATAATTCTCTAACTTACAAAAAAAAAATGTTAATATATTCATATAAAACTTTATAATTCCCATGCCATCGCTCCGACGGCTTCGAGATTTATTATAACACTCCCTCCCATCCACTCTGAATAGTCAACTCCGAATAGACTTTCGGTCTTGGTATTTGTGCGCTCCATCCGTAACTCCGAAAATAATTATTATATTATAATTCATTTTAAGTCTCAATTGTCTAGGCCATCGCTCTGATGGTTTCGGACTTTACTCTCATGCTCTAGTCTCAAACCTCTGAATAAACTATCGGTCTTGGTATTTGTGCACTCCATTCGTAACTCTAAAAATAAATATTATATTATAATTCATTTAAAGTCTCAAATGTCTATCCCGGATGGGGTGCCATGTAGCAACGAGAGGCCACGTAGACTGCCCCAAACCCAAGCCATAAATATGGCAGGTCATCACCCTTCACCTCAGTCTTGAATGAAGGGCGACCATTAGTGCCTGCAGAGAAGGGGAGGACAGCTCCCTCGAGTGAGGATAATGGCAGCACTAAGGTGTAATGGCAGAGGTCGGATGAGTAAAAGGGTCATGTCGAGTCAGGGCTTATCTCTCCCGCTCGGATGGGGTTGGCACTACTTCTCTCTCGCGCTCCACCACCCTGCCTGCTCTGAGAAAGGGACCATATAAGAAGCTTGCTTCTCCATTTCCTTCAATTGATTCAATCCAATAATTCAGAATTCAGTGTACAAACATTATTTATGCAAGTGATGTACAGATTGGTTGTGGCCTCTATCACAGGTAGATATTGAATTTGAGGCTCTTGGTGCATCTATCTTAGGGAGGAAGAAAAAAAAATTGTGGTTGCAGGCACAATTGTGATACGTGTGGTGTTGTCAAGTTATCAAGGTGGAGGTCCAATCATCAATTATTTGTTGGCTCTACACACTCAACAAATTATTTATTTTATAGTCAGAAGACAAGTAAATGAATTATTTGCTCTCTATTAGTGTTATTTAACTCAACATGTGGGGATTGACATCTAGAAACTTAAGGTGATTTTGTAAAAGATGGATTTTGCAATCCAGGTTGTTATTTGTAGTGCATTTTTTTTGTTGAGTTTGGTTTTGTGTCTACTATATTGTGGTGTAGTTATTTTTTCACTATTTTTCCTTTTTGTTTATCAAAATTTACAACTTTGTTAAACAAGTCGACCTCATCCTCATTTTAGGAACTTTAAACTATCATAACTTACTCATACCAACTCAGTTTTGAGCAATTTTATTTTGAACTTTCCTAATTTTTCACACAAAATCCATATTTGCAGTCAAAGTTGAGTAATTTTTCATATTTCTATCAATCGATTTTTATATCATCGTGATTACTTCTGAGGTGGTTCATGTTCTTGAACTAATTGGTTCTAACTATACTTTTTGGGAACGTAAGATGATTGATGTTCTCAGTGGCAACAATCTATGGTGGATTGTTAATGGTGACATCAAGGAACTAGTAGATGCAAAGGATGTGGTTGTATGGGAAGAATGTTATGAACATGGTTGTATGGGAAGAATGTTATGAACATGCAAGGTATAAACTATATCTAATAGCCTACATGTACACATGAATCTGAAGATGATCTTGTAGAGGTATGGAAGATTATAACATCAATATATGACAAAACTGACATGTATGCCTATTATCTAGAAAAGAAAATGTGTGAACCAGATCCTAAGGATTTTGAAAGGATTAAGCAATTTCTTGTTGAACTTCAGAGTTATAATGAGAAATTGAATAATTGTGGTTCTGATTATAAGAATAATGATACATCAATCATTATTGTAGCAGAAAAGAAATCGCTTCCCATCTATGATCTATTCATTCAAACTAGAAATAGAGCCATTGAAATGTCTAAAGAACTCTTAAACCTAATTTTGAAGACTTCTGTAAATGATTAATTTGTGAACAAGATAGGCTACTATCATCAAGTCAAAGTGTTGTTGGGAAGCCACATTTGTCTCATGGCAAGAAGAATCCCTACAAAGCTCCTAAAAAAGACAGCAAACCTATCGTTCCTAGTACTTCAAACAAGGTTTTTAATGATGCTAATGTAGGTGCTTTGTAAAAGAAAGAGTGGAAACGATGTAAGTATCGTGGAAAAACCAATCATGCAGACAAGAATTGATTTAGGAGGTGCAATGAGCTTGATAAAACCAAGAAGAAAGCCTCTAAAGGAAAGCATTTTGTTCTTACTGTGTATTCAATACAACCAACTAAATCCATCTTTTCTTCTTTGGAATGGATCTTGGATTTAGGTGCCTCCAATAACATGACTGTTAATGCTTCCTTATTTACCTCCCATGACAAAGAAAAGCATTTGGCCTAGAAAGTTTCGATTAATGATGGTAATAATATTTCAGTAGTTGGGTCTAGCAATGTTGATGTTCCTAATGGTGTATTGGAAGATGTGTTTCATGTTGAAGGCATGCCCATCAATTTGCTTTCTATTTATTGTGCTTGTCAAAAAGGGTATAAATTTGATGCTTGGACTAATAGATATGTCTTAAAAGATATTAATAATGATTTCAAAATTATTTTATCTGGCGTTGTTGATCATGATGTTGGATTGTTTTTGTTTACTGGTTTCACCTAACCAAGTAAACAACCTTTTTATTCTTATGTTGCACATGTTGATGAGCAAAGTAAGCTATGGCATGAAAGATTAGGTCAGATGAACTTTGGTAAAATGTAGCTATTGTCTAAGATGGTACATGCCTTACCTCCAATTTCTTCCACTAAGAGTGCTTGTGAAGGTTGTGTCCTCGGTAAGCATCACATGGAAAAGTTTGAACAAGATAAATCTTGGCATGCCCAAGAACAATTGTAGTTGGTTCATAGTGACATAAATGGTCCTCTCGAGACTCCCTCTTTATCAAGTGTTCTCTACTTCATCATTTTCAATGATGATTATAGTAGAAAAACTTGCATATATTTCTTGAAACATAAAAGTGAAGCATTTGTTATATTTCAAGAATTTAAAGCCCTAGTTGAAAAAGAATCTAGAAAATGTATTAAGACTCTTTGTACTGATAATGCGAGGGAGTACACTAAAACAAAATTTTCATCATATTTATCAAAGCATGGCATTAAACATCAAAGAATTGTTCCCGACAAGTGGTTTCAAGTGTGTTTGAATCCGAGTGTGGTTAACCTAATTGAAGCTTCCATCCTATCAAAGATAATTACTCTAGCCTGAGAGATAAACCAAGAGCGTTCAAACAAGCCTGAACTAAGACCCTTCCAAACCCTTTCTTTAAAATGATTGAAGGTACCACCAAAGAAAGAGGATGGAGAGTAGAAAAAGATCCTTCCAAACAACTACCACAAGAGGTAATGTTCCCTATGGGATGAGTGAATGTGTGGATGAGACAATAGCCACCTCCTGCGAGAGCCACCCAAGTAGGAACCCAATAGAATGGCCACTAAGGTACCTCTTCACAAATACGTGCAACAGGTTACCTTGCTTTCAAGTTGAAATCAAATGATCGAGGGATCTTTAATATTGAAAGAGTTAGGAGTCTCAATCAAACCTCCGATCTCGACCTTCGCATTATCCACTTCGGAGAGTGCACCTGTTGCTAAACAAGTCTTGATCGTATTCAATAGAAAAGATTTCAAGTTCCCTAAATGATAACCACTATGTTTCAGATGTGAAATGGTTGTGGCAAATTATTTTGATGCTTATCCCCACAACCCTAACTTAACTACAAGATTCTTTTGATCCCAAGGAAAGATTTAGTGTGCTAAGTCAAGTGGTGTTTTTAAGGTTGTGCTTGGGGTCATGAACCAAGAATATGATTCAGGTGTGGAGTGGATGCATAAGTCATGTGATCAACTTCAAAAAAAATGCTTTGAAATAAAAGAATTTATAATAAATGAGATTTGAAATTGAAATACAACCAAAAAGCTAAGACAAGTATTCAAGTAAAATAAAATAAAAAATATTTATCTTAATGAACTTTCAAAGGAAAAAGAAGCATGAAAAAATTCAAATAAAAAAATATAAACTCCTACTTCAACCTAGCTAAGGAGTAGAGCTAAATGAGAATATACTTTCAAATTGAAATGCATGATAAACAAGTCAAATACTAAGAAGCAAGGGAGATTATTTTCTCTAACTTGAAAATCTTTTCAATCTAAAATAAAAGACCCACTCTAACAACAAACATGCAAGCGTTGAACGCTGGAAAAGAGGTATTTAACCAGCTAAAAAAGAAGAGACCAAAACCCCACAGAAAAACCCAAACCCAAGAACAAGTACTAATGCAACAAGGGAGATTTTTCTTTGTCCACATTTTTTGTAAATGAAGCAAGTTTAAGCACTATTCTAACAAGTTGTGGCTCTATCCTTAGTATACTAAAATAGAAATATGCAATGCAGCAAAAAGAAATCCTAAAAGCGGAAAGTACTAAGAACCCTAGGGGATCTTTTCTCTACCTACATCAGTTCTCAAAGAATGCATTACAAAATAGTATCAATGCCTTAAAATTATGAATGAACCCTATAAAACTATTGCTTAGACCTAGACGAAACAAAAAAATGCAAAACAAAAAAATCAATCATGGGAACAATGCAGAAAAATACCCCAAAATCTATGTTGGCAACGTGGAAACAGGGGCAATTTCCACGTTGAACGAGTGCATAAAACCTCCCCCAAAAGTGCATTAAACAAGTGAAAAAATTGGGGGTAGTTTATACATTGAATGAGTGCACAAACAGAGGTCAACATCTGTGTTGGCCCTAAAACTAGCAATGAAACATGCCAAGCTATTTATGAGGTAGAAATGAAGGGTTTCAACTTAGAAACTTTTGTGCAAACAGAACAAAAAGCAAATTACAGAATTTACACTATGAATGATGGGGGTGAGGGGGGAAACACACACCCACAACCAAAGAAGAAGAAATGGTTATTTTCCCTAGTGGAGTCGCCAATCTATCATGTGCAATTTGTAACAAAATTATACAAAATGCACTAACTTAACAATGGTGTGTTAGCACAAACAATAATGGATTTTAGAGAAAGAAAACCTAACTCTACCATTCTCAAACCTTAACTTATTCAAACAAGAAAGAACATAATAAAGAAAGAATTGCATTGAATATGCACAAGAGATTTAAAAAGAATGTTCCATTACCAATGAATAGACCAAGAAAACACCAATGAAGTAAGCTTGATGAAGTTGATGGGCTCCAAAGCCCCTAGTTGGGATGGGTCCTTTGCTTCCTTATTATGTAGATGACTCCTCCTTGATGGATAAGCAAGGTACCTAGACAAGAAATATGTTATCAAGAGGAAGAGGTCCTTAAGATTTTTGGTGATATTTTGGCAACATAACCTTACTTGTGATAATGGATGAATGGAGATACCTCATATGCTTTATTTATAGGGAAAATAATGGTTAAATCCCCTTGACATAGTCTTCAAAATAGCGGCTAAAGATTATCAAATCAAGATTAACAACAAAAATTAGGTTTAAGATAGTCCACATATAACTAACTTCCCATTTTCGCAAATTAGGACCAAAAACAGTCAAAATTGACTTTTTGCAAAGCACTACAACTTTTAGAGGTATTATTTGTATTATGTAAGTACACTTATTATGTATTTGTATTATGTAAGTACACTTTTGGTCAAATTTGAGGTTTGACTTTGTTGTTTCCAGTGAGTTAGAGGTCATATGGTGGTGGAAAGGAGCTGAAAATGGTAGTTATACATACCAATAGTGACGTAATTCAATAAGACTGCTAGAAATGTCCCAAGTGAGCAGTTTTAAGGTGATAACAATAAGAATGACATCCTTTGTGACACTCAATAATTCAATTTTGATAAAATCAAAGCATCCATCAAACGATATTTTATATCGGAATAACACGTCATTTTTAACGTATTTCTCCATCTCTTTTGCTTGTGAATGAGTACTTGTGTAAAACCCCACCTTTCATTCTCATGGGTTTCAAAGACATGATCAATGAGGGCTTGCCACATGACATAACATGCAAGGATCATGACATGTGGGTCCACAATGTGCAAAGGACTTCAAAGAGATGAACCTTATGGGCCTACAAGACATGAAATCTATAGGCCCATAAGACACGACAATCCATGTGAAAATAAACAAATAACAAAAAAAATCACTTACATTATGTGTTATCGTGTATTCAACATGGCTCAACACTAATGTATCTACTAAATATTAGGATAAATCTCTATGTGCATTCTATCTAAATATCTCAACTTTTCTTCTTACAACATCAACTTATAGGTCCAAAAGGGACAAGTGATGCAAGCTTGCATACCATGAGCCCTATAGATCTCCATGTCCATGCCATATAAGTCCACAATCCCATAAAAGGACTAGACCTAGATGAGACTTGCATACATAAACCCTTGCATGCTTAAGACATAATTGTTGAAATAATGTAACTGCAAAGAGCATTCTTATTATTATTGGATTAAATCCCCATTGCGGATTAATCATGTCATTATTATTATTATTATTATTGTTATTGGATTAATCCCCATTGTGGATTAATCCCCATTGTGGATTAATCATGTCGATAATTGTATAAGGACCAAATCCCCTTTTGCGGATTGGTCATCAGACAATTACAAAGGGCAGAATAAGAATTCGGCCCTAGCAGTTATTATGGAAGACCCAGAATTAATTAAAGGTGGGTTTACCCACCCAGAGTGAGAGGTCGACCCTGCCAGTTGTGACCTTTTACACGTGCCAGTCTTGTATAAATAAGAGGCTAGCGCCTCACTTCAAACACACAACTCACTTGCTCATTTCTCTTATGAGGCAAGCTGCAATTACCAGAGAGATGAGAAGAAAAGTGACGCATCTCTTGGGGAGGACTTTCTGTATTGGTTTGAGTTATCTCTTGAACATTGTATAAGTTATTTATGATAAGGAAGTTTTTGCTGGGTTTTCTTCCCCTAGAGGGTTTCCCAGGATAAATGTTGTGTCTCTTGTGAATATGTATTTCTCAGTGATCTTGTTCTTATGATGCTCTTATCTATTGAAATGCAAAGAACTATAATAATGGCATAAACATTAACAATAACAACCAATCTGAAGATAAACACACACACACTAGTCTATTTCTTGATTTGATTGCTTATATATGATGTGGGACATTCATCCATCTCACCTCACACAAATGGATTTTTTTCACCCTAGCCTTATCATCTCTTTCGAGATGAAAACGGCCCAAACTACTTTACATATAATCAAATTTATACGCATTAAATATCATATGATATTACATGTATGAGTGTATGTGTTATTTTCCCTCTTATTATACATAGTATAAGTTATTCGTTATAATAATTTTAAAATAATAATAATAATAAAACAATTAATCAAATTTTACCAAAATGTTTGTCATAGTAACATCACAAAACATTCTAAATAATCATGAAAAAATCTTATTCAATAAATTTAACATAACAAACTTAAATTTAACATAATAAACTGAGTTGTTTTTTCCTTGGCCTCATAATTCTAGATTTTGTGTCTTTTGATATCCTTTCATTGTGAAATATAGAATATTGCAATTAGCAAAGTCCTCAACTTTACACAATTCACCTAGCTTTTCAGCAATGCACACATAAAACTTGGACTTAACTAACTCTAAAACCCCAAGTAATCAACACATAATCAATTCGACAATTAATACTAAAACTCCAAGTAGTCGACACATAATTGGATAATTAATCAATTGATTGTTGATTTGAGAATTAATATTCAATTATACAAAGTAAAGATTCTACTAAAGAAACCCTCATACATAACGACCTCTAATCAATGCATAGAAGCATTTGATAATAATGAGAGAAATAATGGTGCTAATGCTAATGCTAGGACAATCAAACGTTTAGTTATGAGGAACAACGTGCATGAATGGTTGTCAAAGTGGTGATAGTCAATACTCGACAGAGGCAAATCGATGTGCATTAAAACCCATCCATTAAACAATACCGAGTAGAGTCCAAAGGCAATACTTCTCATGATTATGATCAATATCCCCGAGAGAAGGATCACAACACACAGTCTTCTCCCCTTAAGTGTCCAGTGGGATCATACTAACAACATTAAGGAGGGTGGTGATTCAAGGAAACTATGGCAAGAGTGTCTTGAGAAGCCCTTGAGTCCTAAGGTAAAGTTGTGGTTGTGGTCTACAAATGCTTTTATCTTTCATGTTTTTCATTTCTCCTTGCTCACAATCTAGTTCAAGGTGTTGTATGGTCTCATCTATCCAAGCTTTATTGCCTTCCTACAAGCCTTGGACTCTTGACTGATTGCGCCTCTCGAGGCTTTTGAACTTCAAGTTCATTCATCTCAATATCTAGGGATCCTATTTGCTTGTTCTCGGCTCATGAAACTCTTGTGTACTTGTGGGGATTGTTTTTTTGACCTCAACAAGCAAGGGGTCATGATTCCTTTCCCCTTTGAATTGTTGCATTTTTTTGCCCCTAGTTTTTGTTTGATCAATGCACACTCAAGTGTTGGTTTCTCTATGGGATCAAAGCTACAACATTTCTTTGGTTTTGTGTCTCAGTCGGTGTCTTTCCCAAAGGCTCTTCCCATGCTTGGTTGGGGAGAAAGGAGACATTTTTTTTAGGTAGGGAGGTTTCAATCCCCTCCTTGATTGAAAAATCCCAATGTACACAAGAAGGGGAGGAAAGGGAAATAAGAACATGGTAGACGAACATGGGATGTGGACAATGGCACACTTGAAGCTCATTGAAGAATGGAGAAAAGAGAACATGATGATGAGGGTGGAAGGGAGTCCTTAGGCAAGGTGGGAGTCAAGGTCTCCCCTGATCCTAGGTATACAAGGAGCAAGCAGTTCAATGGAGGTGGAATTTTTTCTACTATATGCTATGGTGGTAACATTTGGCTGTATTAGCCTTTATTGTACTAAAATTCGACACTAGTACGAAATTCAACAAATTTTCAGTATAATATGAACACTGTAAGGTCAACTTACTTTTGATTGTATTTGATAATATACCGCACATTCTAATCTCCATGGAATTACAAACCCAAAATACAAACAGACCAAAAGCCTCAAAATATTAAAAATATCTTGAATACATCCGTAAATATAAATTAATCACAAAATTTTCAAGAAATGGATAATTTTTTCTTCTTTATTAGACATTCTTGAGGCTGCAACTCTTCTAAAATTTGGAACAAAATGCATTTGTTTTTATCTATGAGATGTATACTTCTTATTGGAGCCATACTGGATTTTTTGGTTACATATTGTTTTCCATATAGAATCCTATTCGAACTCAAATTGGTATAAAAATATTGCTACTATGCTATATGCCATGTTAGGATATCGGGGTCATTCCTGTTCAACATGCACTTGCCCATGAACAAGGTGCATGAGGCAGTCTACTAGAGGGACGTGGAAGGAGTCCATCACAGTTTTAGGATATGCAGGTTTTCACAGTTAGTCATAATGCTAGAGAAACTTCTGGATCAAAACTGTGTGTGGAGTTTCGAAACGTCCAACGTTTTGAGTGGACACCATCCATCATCAGTGAATCGTGTGGAGTTTCAAAACGTCCAATGTTTCGAGTGGACACCACCCATGATGATGGATATTGGGTGGTGTCCACTCGAAACGTTGGACGTTTTGAAACTCCACACACAGTTTTGATCCAGAAGTTTCTCTAGCACTTTTAGGATATTTATGCAAAATGTTGAAAGCAAATCTGAGGCTAAGGAACACATTTGAGGTATATAAGAGGACCTCGGCTCTTGAAGACTACAAATTGGAGCATGTTGCATAGATATCAGAGTTGAAAGGGCAAGTGAGTTGTGTTCTAAGGAGAATCCCTGAAGTGAAAGGCCGCCAGTGAAAAGGCACTCCTTTCGGTGGTATAAAGAACTTTGTCCCCCTTCCAGTTTTGGATGATAAATAGCCTGGACACTTTCAGATAATAAAAAAATTGTTCATGATCTTGCATACATTCCATGTCTCATGAGATTTCTATATTGGAAACGTTATCTCGACTTTCTATGTTTGTTGTTTCATTTATTTATTTTTAATGCTTCCAATGAACAGAAGCACGCAGCACCATCCAACTTGGAATATTACAATGGAGAAGATACATCTCACATGCTATGAAAGTATCCTTCGAGTGAGTAGTGGCAACTAAGGGGCATCTATTCTGCCAAAGCTGCCTACGACTTGCACCAGGCCCCATCTGCAATAAACAGCCCACTTGCATGAGCACACTAGGCCACAAGAGGCAAACATATACCTAGGGAGACTTTAACCTCGGTGGGAGGAATAACAACATCCCCGCTTTACCAGCCAAACAAACCCCCATTAACAATGCTATTTCTGCCAAACAAACCCCCATTAACAATGCTATTTCTGTTTTAAATTTTTATGGCTCATTGGCCAGAGGATCAAAAAAGGAAAGACAAGCTGGCCAAATCAGCATATATGGTGGCTGCTATCGGTTTTTGTCCGAGTTCTGTTACTTGCAAATTTAATTTCACTCAAGGCTCCTTAGAATTATCTGTCCAAGGTTTTGCCTCGCCGTCACCGGATATTCTAACAGTATGTAATCTGGTTTTTTTATTAGGTCTAGCCTGAGGTCTATAGTTTACCCAAGCAGCCAGGTCCAAACACTTTGCCTCAAGCAGCCTAGTTTTGTAAATTTTCAACCAAAATACTCACATAAATACTACCTTTTACCTACCGAAATTTAAAAACAGTGAGACAAATAAAATAAGTCCTAATATGAAAAATTGGCAGTGTCATCTAGGTTTTTTTCACACTAGGGTGGATACTTCAGAACAAAGCATAAGCACAAAAGCTTAGATCCCCTACAAATAGTGGATCTCTCATTATTCTTCTATTTATGCAGCACCATGAAATATTTAAACTTTGCAAAAAATGGATTGCAGACTAAATAAAAGAATTACACTAGTTCTAGTTGATAGAGGACTAACACCATAGCTCAAAAATTCTGTCCCCTGGAGCTAAAATAAGCAATATCTTAAATAATTTTCAAGTATGGCAATTAAGTAGTAAAAAGATTAATCAACCCCCTGACATTAACATATCAATGTGCACTCATATCTCACGTTTTCATGCTCTGTATTCTGCAAATTCACCAGAGTCAACTCGGCACAAGCTTTGATTTGGCCAAAGAGTCAAACTTGACTTGAGATTCGACAAAAACCGATGACTTGGACCGATGAAAAATACAAAAGATAGAGATTTTCAAGAAAGATATAATTTTTTACCTATAGTTATACATGAGAGATTACACTAAATATAATGCAAATACAACAAATAGAATGCAAAAATAACATAACCAATTATACCATATGATCATCATCAATCATCCATCAAAAATCAAAATAAGCATGGACCATGGCATGAAATTATCATATTACAATTCATGACCCAGAATGAACAAAGGTTCTCAAGACTCGGAGTCAAATCTGAAATCATATGACTTGACAGTTTTATGTGACTCAGGGTTCCTGCTGAGACTCGGCAGGTCCTGCTAAAACACAGTAGTTCCTACTAAGATTAAGTGGGTTTATGGGGTTCTGGGCAGGTCAGCCTGGCTCCAGGTCAGACTCGTCCAGTCAGAGTCAAACCAACTCATCTAAGGTGGAGAATAAGGGAGACTCGGTGACTCACGAATCTACCCATAGGGTCTAGTGACTAAGGCATTTTGGGTTTCCATGTCTTCTTGCACCAAAATTGATCATTATTCTAAAAGATGGCTAAGTGAGGCTAATGAAATAGAAAAATTTAAAATATCCTAACAATTTAAAGAGAGATGAGGCGTAAAGGATTAGTGGAAACTGGTTTCCAGTTACTCACAACCAAAACGATGTAGACTAATCCGCCTCTTGTCTTGGGTTCATTTTAATTATAATAATAATAATAGTAATCTAATTATTATAACTATTCTAAGTATTCTAACCTCCTTTAAATATGTCTAAAATACATTTAAATAATATTTCTTTAAAAAAAAAAAACAGATCATTCTTTATTAATATAATCCCTGATTGCTTTTCCTCTTCAAACATCATTGTCCTGAAGATGAACCAGTTTGGCTTGGTTCAAAATGTTGACCTAAAAAATCGATACATGGTTCTTACTCAGACAACATGGATACCCAATGTGCAGTCATCTTTTTACTAAACCAATTAGCTATGAATAAGTGCATTGAAATTAGGAAAAAATGAATAGAAGGTTGACCTATATAGTTACATAGTTGCAACATGTACATTGTCATAAATGTGGTTAATAAAGCTGTGTTATTCCAAAGGAGAAGTCTATAATCATGGTCCAGTAGACCTGCCAGGTACGAGTGAATTGAACAGAGAATGTACATAAATTGTTGCAAATAAAAACAAGACCTTCCATTAGAAACCTATCCAAAAATAGAGAACATCCTGAGGGCATGTTTGAAAGCATTTATAGAATAAAACTTGGAAAGTGAAATAAACATCTAAAAATGGGGAGCCCTCAAGCAATTCAATGTGAACAATTCAACCCATTCGCAAGCAAATAAACAATAGAGACCAAATAAACAAATAGAGACCATCCATAAGAAACCTATCAAAAAATAGAGACCATCCTGAGGGCATGTTTGAAGGCATTTATAAAATAAAACTTAGAAAGTGAAATAAACATCTAAAAATGGGGAGCCTCAGGCAATTCAAAGTGAACATCAATTCAACCCATTCACAAGCAAATAAATAATATATATGACAGAGCTTCCCTTTACCAGGAATCATCAAAATGCCGTGAACATGTTGTAAACCTGAGCACCTTCTCCAAATGGCAAGTATAATCACTGAATTAGCGAACTTCCATTCTGTGGTTTCATTTTCTTCTGGGGAACATCTTGAGACAGAGCCAGATCCAACCTGTTTCCAGAATATTCAACTGATTTACTACCTCTTGAAGTTAAAGAACGGAGCTGTTGAATTCCAAGTCTAGCCAAACAGAATAAAGTTTGAACCCGTATCCAATTTATTGGTTATTCTAATACTTTCCAATAAAAGATGCGAAACCATTGTTAAATTTTGGTTTGTAGTTAAACCTTTGAATACCTTTATAGAAAGATTATTCAATGGATTTATCTTTAAAAATAACCAAAAAATGACAAGCTAAAAAAGAACTGAATTCATTACCTCTCAACAAGTAGAACTGAATACATTTCTGACCGATCATTCTGTATACTGTGCCAATCATGAAACCCGGATGTTTGCTAATCAGAGATAACAAAGTATCTTTACCGCTTCGATTGGCAGATTACTATCTGCCTTTGCATCAATAATGACCACTGTAGTGCCATTTAGCAGATAATTTATTTAATCCCGCCTTGATTTTCATTTAACTGTGTCTTTCTTCATTATACTGCTTTTGATTAACTGCTACAGATAGCACAAACATTTTCAGATCTCTTCACCATCCATTTCTGTAATGATCCAGTCTATTGGTAACAGATATCTCTTTCCAGCAGAGCAACATTGATTTCTATATGGTATGTCCAAATCCATTAAGCTGTGGCAACTTTCAAGTTTCCAACCTTCCAATAAGTCAATTTCCTTCTTGATCCATACCTAATGCACGGCAATGTTTAGAGATCAAGCCAAAAAGTTTTCCAAACATAACAAGTGTTTGCATTGTTTCTTCGAGAACTTAAATAAGTGCTTAAAGATCAACTAAACGAGTAATCATTGCAAGAAGCTCAACATTTCCTTCATTTTGCGCGCCAAAGTCATCTCTTTTCTTCTTATTCCATATGCAACATGCCGACAATAATGTCCATCAATTTCTCCCAAACTAGTCAAACTGATGTTGGTGCATCCAGATAAGATAAGATAATTTTATTAATATCCAATGAATGACCAGAGAAAAGTATGAAGTATGCAAGATCTCTTTCAGGACAGGAACAGTTCAGCAGGAACAATTTGGAACCTTGGGGTTTCCCAGGGCCAGTTGTTGGTTCGAACCCCGTGGAGGTATATGATATCCATGTATTGTAGGGCTCACGGACGAGAGGCATCGAAGCCTATATTTAAGAACAGAAATGAGCAAGCAAATTTTCAAAATGTTTGCTTCCCATTTCTCAGTGCACATCTTGACCTGTAATGCATTTTTAAGGTGAGAATACCATAGACAATGACCATCAAAAGCCAATATTATTTTAAAATTTATACCACTGCCAGATGCAAAATGATATTATGATTCTCCTACTGTTATCTTGCATGTGCACTGGAATAATATGCATCTGCACAAGAATATTGGCTGCTATCTTGATAATCCTTTGACTCCATCTCCACATTGATTAATTTTCCAGCAGCATTACGAATTTGACCCTTGTCAAACAGCTCGTCATGAAGCTTGTAAACCTGCTGCATGTTGTCCTCTTTCATATATCCATGAATCAATGTAATGTATGTGACATAATTTGGAGACAAACCCATTTCAAGCATATGATCAAAAAGTTCCCTAGCTGCTTCCATGCTCCCTAATTTACACAGACCATTAATTAATGTAGAATAGGTGATGACAGATGGCATGATACCCTTCCTGATCATTTTATCTCGCAATTTGAAGGCCTTTTCCATATTGCCTGCCTTGCAGTACCCATCAATCAATGTGTTATAAGTAATCGCATTGTGGGTCACCCCTTTCTTTGGCAATTTGTTAAAAAGTTTAGTTGCCCTTTCAATTTTTCCTGATTTACAGAGTCCATTAATGAGCGCATTGTAAATAGCAATGTTGGGAACAATGCCCTTCTCCAGCATTTCATCCCTTAGCTTGAAAGCCTCATCCACATTACCAGATACACAATAACAGTTAATCAGAGTCCCATAAGTAAAATTATCAGGGAGAAACCCTCTTTTTAATAACTCTGGCAAGAGCTTTTTTGCTTCCCCTATACTCCCCAATTTGCAAAGTCCATTAAGAATTGTATTATACGTAACCACATTTGGCAGAACACCTGCATTATCCATTTTGCCATCCAACTTCAAAAGCTTCTCCATATTGCCTTCTATTTTGATTCCTTCAATCAGTGAGGAGCAAGTCTTATTCTCAGGAGAAAGACCACTATCAATCATTTTTGCTAAAAGCTTTTTTGCCCCTTCTATCTTTCGAGTCTTACAAAGTCCATTGATTAGTGCACTGAAAGTAATGACATTGGGCAAGAAACCCTTGTCAAGCATTTCAAAATGGATTATAAGAGCCTCCTCCATGTTGCCTTCCCTGCAGTGACCATCAATTAGAGTGTTGTATGTAACATCATCTGGAACTAAAGCCCTTTCAACCATGTCAACCAAAAGTTTTTTTGCTGCAGCACTCTTCCCAGACTTACATAGCCCTTTCATCAGCGTGTTGTAAGTCTCAACCCTCAGTGAAAAACCTTTTCTTAACATTTCATTTTTCAATCTAAAAGCTTGTTCAATGCTTCCTTTCCTGCAATGTCCATCGATAAGAGTCCCATAAGTGATATCATCAGGAAAGCAACCCTTCTCTGCCATCTGAGTAAAAAGCCTATTTGCCTCTTCCATATCACCCAGTTTACACAAACCGTTGATTACTGAATTGTAACAAATTTGATTAGGCATTAAAACATCTGCCGACATATCATTCCACAACTTAAGAGCCTCCTCAATCTTCCCTGTCTTGAAGTATCCATCCATCAGTGTGCTGCAAGTTACCACATTGGGAGTAACACCAGCCTCCTTCATTTCATGCAAGAGCTTGTCCGCCTCTTCCATGTTTTCTAGCCTGCAGAGCCCATTTATTAGGGAGTTATAGGTAACAACACCAGGTTGAATGTCATTCTGCAACATCATATTACAAAACTTGTAAGCTTCATCCATGTTCCATTCCTTGCAATACGCATCTACAAGAATACTGTAAGTCACTTTATCCGGCAGAAGCCCCCAATCTGCCATGTCCAAGAAAAGCTTGTTTGCCTCTTTCACTCTTCCACACTTGCATAATCCATCAATCAAAGTATTGCAAGTAACAACATTCAGTTTCAAGCCAGTACCCACCATATAATCTTTTACTCTGAAAGCATTTTCCATATCACCCACCTTGCAATAACCATCTATAAGTATTGCATAGGTCACACTGTCGGGAGCCAAATTCCGCTTCTTCATTTCCGTAAACAGTAACTCCACTTTCTCCATCCTACCTTCTTTGCAGTAACCCCTAATCATTACACTGAAAGTAATAACATTGGGATCAATTCTCTTCTCAGACATTGTTTTGACAAGGTCTGACGCTGCTGCCAACTCCCCTCGCCGACAATACCCATCAATAAGCGCATTATAGGTCACGATATTAGGTGAACAACCCATCCTTTCCATTTTCCAAACCAACCCATTGGCCTGCACCATTGTACCATTTTTACAAAATGCACTAATCAACATAGTGAACGTACAGACATTCGGCAGAATCCGCCTGCAAACCATTTGCTCATACACATCCCATGCCTCGCCCAATCTCTCTATTTTAATAAGGCCATTCAAAAGACTATTGCAAGAATGCACTGTGCACATAAAGCCAAATTGAAAAGCACAACCAAAGGCATTCAGAGCCTCATCGACCATCCCAGCCTGTGCATAAACTTTTACAACCATATCAAACACCAAGGGTGAAAAACCCAACTTCCTGTAGGCCTGAATGAGCTCTTCAAAGAGAGACAAGTTTGAATCCCTCGAGGGCTTGAAATCAAGCACAACTGTCCTTAAATAATACCGGGCCTGATCATACATTCTAGCCCGGGTTAAAATATGAACAAGTTTGCAAAAAGATTTTGCTGAATGATAAAAATATGGCTGTTTTTGGGCCCATTGAAAAAATTTCAAAGTGAGTTCTGCCTCTTTTTTAAGCCTAACAAGAACAATTTCAACATGAATGGGAGTTACTTTGGAGGGCAATTGATCGAGGGCTTCCCATCGTTTTAGGGTCAAAATTCTGCAAATTCTGTCTGCCAACTCTCGGTTTCCAAGGTTCTGTTCGTCTCTGAGCTTCCATTGGAGAAACCTGGTCGTTTTTATTGATCTTAAGATGAATAAGGAATGAGGAATATGCATGGGAGAAGGGTTGGAGGGATACCTGATGCCATTTTGGCCAATAAAGTGCACTGCTGGTTTGTTTTTGTTGAGTTTCTCTTTTATGGGAGTGAAGCGTTTGAATCTAACGATGGTCCTGGACTCCATAAAAGATCAGATTCGACACATCCCCTTCGTTTTAGTATATGCATTCACCTTGCCTGGGTTTATTGATAAACCCACAAACCCTACAGTCCAATGGCTATCCGTTTTGTTCCATGATGTAATTCAATCCGAAGAGACGGGCTCCCACGTTGATTTTTATTTTATAAGGGTAACTTTGTTACACCTATTTTTCTCAATCTCTCGCTTCTGCTTTCATGATTTCTCATCTCATCATTTTCGAAGGTGTGTATATGTGTTTGATTTAGTTGTGTTAAATTTTGCTTCGAGATATAATTAACCATTAAATTTAAATTTTCGGAACAGACCATTAGATATAAATTTATTTACTAATAACGAAAATACTAAAACGTTTAAATAATTTATTAATATTAGAAATTTAATCTTCATTTTAAAAATAAAGAATGGTGTTTAAATATTTTATGGTTTGTTATTTTTCATTCCAATCTGGTGATTAAATTTAGATGAAATTACAATTCTTTTGTTGTTTAAATTGCATTTTTGAATGTATAAATGGATTTTGTATGTTGAAAAATTTCTAAAACACTTAATAACCACTTAAATCTAGAGATCCAATAATTTTGTGCCTAACAAAATTAAATAGATATATCCTCATAAAAAAACTAAAGCTTCCAATATTTAGACTATTACCATTTTAAATGCAATATCCTGTAAATTCTATCAAATGTGATTGCACAACTAAACTCATTATGGAGAAAGTTACATTTAAAAAAATTAAAGTTGATTAAATTTTAAAAAATAATAACAATAAAAATAACATTGACTCAATTTAAAAATATATATAAAAAATTTAAAATCCTTTACAAATTAAAAATTAAAAAAAAACAATTATAATATAGAATGAAATAATAATAATAAATATTTATACCTTAATACTTGATAAATCCTAATTTAAGCTAATCTTAACCAAAATTATGAAACTCTTGACTTCTTCCCCAATAATCTCAAAGTTCATTTTCATTATCCCCGTATAATAATTTCAAAGTTCATTTTGAGTATCACCATATAAGTGATACAAGATTCACTTTACATCTTTTAATTTATGAACAATGTCCATTAATATATTTTTTTTCCACAGGAAATTTCTCATTATATTTATAAAAATATAATATGTTCTCAGACCTTACATCAAAAGTTCCTTGAGATCTTGGGCTAAACCACAAAACATAGCTACACAGATTTTCATAATCCTTACAATAAGATTGTGTTCTCCTTGAAGTTCCAAAAAAGGACAAAATTCAAAAAGGAATAATGTCTTTCATACTTAGCTAAATATTGTAGCTATTGAAACCATCAACTATTTATTTGACTACTAATATTTACTCCCCCTAGTGCCTTCTAAAACATATTTAAAAAAAGAGTGGGGCCCTCATGACCACCTTCCCATTGATTATAAGCTATGCTCCCAGGGAGTTTTGATAGTGCCAGTTTTAATAATCTGTCCGCCTCTTGATTCTCTTCTCTATAAATATGCACAAATGATATGTTCCTGAAGTCTTTGAGAATGTCTTTAATCCTATCCTTCGAGCTTTCTAAGGAAACAACCTGTAGAGCTCCCTTCTGATTAAGCCAATCAATGACTATTTTAGAGTCCCCTGGCACATGTAAATCTGGAATTGACAGTCTAGAAGCCAGGATTAGGGAGGCCCAGGCACCCATAAGTTATGTCCTAGTGTTTGTTCTTCGTCCACAATTTAGAGTCCATTTATATGACGTGTTATTATTGATCTTTATCATGCCTCTCGCCCCACTTTGTTCACCATTCTGTTGTGTTGCCTCGTCGAACCATTCAATGACTCTATCTTCTAGGCTTACAAAAGTTGAAATTCTAGGATGATTATCTTTTTCCTTTATTATGTAATTGCTCGCAGCTCCAATAGCTAGAAATACTATCTTCTGGATAGAGGGAGTCACTGACTCAAAGATAGTCTTGTTTCTATCAAGCCATATATACCAACAAATAAAGGCTGGCAGAGTTGGGTAATCAATGTTCTATTTAGCCCAATTTTCAAAGCACTCATTCATTGTTAGACCATTCCATCCATTAGTGAATTTTAGAGCAAGTTTAACTCTATTCCAAACTGAAATAGTGAAAGGGAAATTCATAAAGAGGTGCTTACCAGATTCCCTCTTACCTTTGCAAAGGTGGAAAATCTTTGGCCCCGCCCAACCTCTTTTTTGTAGATTTTTCCACGTAAGTATTTTATTTTCAGCCACCAGCCAAGCAAATAACTTGAGCTTTAGTGGGCAGTCCCATATCCACAATTTTTTCCTCCAACCGCCAATTTTAAATTTCCACAGTTTTGAAGCTACTACGTTGTACACATTTTTGACAATGAGTTGCCCTGAATTATCACCACCCGTCCACATTAATTCATTTGGACAATCAAGGAGATGGATTCCTAATCCAATCATATTCCTTCTAAACTTTTCCCATTCAACTGTTATGTCTCCCTCAAGCCCCAAAACTGCATTATCTAACCATTTGGAACAAATTGCTCCCTATGGGAAATCACAACTCGCTTGATACAGAAAATAAACACTTTTTTGGTTAAGTGTAGAGACCATCTCGTTTGATAAGAAGGAGTCCTTCCCCGTACCCAAAATTACATCTTTCCCAATAATAATGGAATGTCTTGTGCCTGGGTTCTAGGCCAACCATTGTAAAACCAATGGTAAAGTATTAAGCAAATTTTTCCAAGTCTGGGATCCATGGGCCGAGACCGATGAAACCGATCTTAACCAAGTAGACACTGATCCATGTGGTAAGTATTTGTCTTTTATCACCCGATGTCATATGCCATTTGTTAGCGTCGGAAGTCACTCCTGGATTGTTTGCAAGAGTAGAGCCCGACACCCATCAGTTTAATGTCACGATTTGTTTAATTGGGTGATCAGATGGAGATAAACTCAAACGATGTGGTTTCAACTCTGAAGCTAGGCCAGGCATGCATGCGCAAGTGAGGTCTTAGGTAACTTCGGACAGTGAGTTGTAGTAAGGGTGAGTAGGGGGAAGACTTGTATCAGAGAAATGCAAAGGCTTGTTATAAACATCAGGTTCTTAACAGACTGTGGAAGAAAACATCTAAACGCAAGATCTTCTTATGCTCAAACGCAGAAAACCAGAGAGAACAATAATGTCACAATAAATCCTTTACCATAACATAAATGCCACAATTCGTGCAAATCAGTCGATCACGAACTCTCTTAGTGTAAGATGAAAACTTAGACAGGAAAAGAAAGACTGTCTGTGATTAAACAAGAAATCTTACATGCGGATGCATAACCAGAGCTAAGATATATGTTAAAACTTTACAATCGGGAGCTGCGCTCTACCATCGATCCTTACAAAATGGAAAAACTGCCTACATATACTCAAAACAACAACAACAACAAAATCGAGACGTTGCATTGAAAAAACTTTGCGTCTGCATGGCTTCTGACAATCTGCGCATGCAGACTGAATGATCGTGCGCCTATGATAGACGTCTCCATAACTTCGCGTGGTTCCAACAAGGGGAGTAGCTGAGCCATTAAATGTCGAGCTAGCGTGTGCAGGCCTCCTTCGGCTGGTTGAGAACTCGGGCTTGGCCTCTCTGGAAGAATGGGTACACAGGACCCTCCTGAGCAGACTGTTGGTCAGACCTTCCATACTTCATACTTAATGCATGAGAGGAGGTTTCACCCACCCCTTCTCGTCTTTATTTATTCCAAGCGAAGGTCGAGGGTGGGATCATATTAGATGGTACCCGTAGATCGAGATGATCCCTTCGGCGACTGGACTCGGCACCTTTGGACCCTTTCAGCACAGCTCCTTCTTTTAAAGTAATTGTGGGCTGTGACCCCACGCTTATTCCCAAAGCGCTTTCGGCGTTCGCGAATGGAAGGAATAAATCTTTGCTTCTTCTAATTGCGAGGAGCGAGGCGCCGAGAAGGCTTAATCTGGCGCCACGAGTCCCCCTAGATCTGACGGCTCACAACTCCTCTGACGATACCGTGGGCCCCGGTCCGGGACCCTCTCGGCACCTCGCGCATCGGAATATAAAGGAGCTGCTCTTTGCATCTTTGAGTCATGATGGGCGAAACATCGAGGTAGCTTAATCATGCACCAGGTGTCCTTTTAGATCCGACGGCTTCGATCTACTTGGCACTTCTGTGGGGCCGGGTGCTCGCGCCTCTCGTTACTCGGGACCTCGCAAGTTGAAGTATTAAAGTTTGGCATTCTCCCTTCGCGAAGTCCCGAGACGCGATGGTCAGGGACAGCTGACTTTCTCCGGTCGCTTTTCATAACTCGGAACATCGCGCAACCCAAAGGGATATGGTCCGCCTTTTGAACTTACGAACCACGAGCTTGCGAAACAACTGTTGCGCCTACGCTGATCGTGATTGACGCTCCTCGAAAACATTTTTGTGCTATACTTGGCGTGACTTGGTAAATCTGTGATTTCCCCTCGACCATTGTTCTGCTCTGTCGCTGGATTATTTCCGCTGAAGAATGAAATGCCCGCTCGCTTGATTTTAAGTCCGAAAAGGACTTCTTTTATGTGTTGCGCTTGGGTGCTCCTCGGGCAACCTACAGACCTATGTATCCCGATACCAAAGACAAGAAATGTTGCTAACACTATTCTTCGTCAACACTCTCTACAGAGTATTTGTCGCCAGATCCCTGTAGACTAGAAAGATATTTCTCAATCCCCACACTCCATAAAGTTTTGGCTTCGAAAGTGTCTCCTAGCTGCATAAATGATAGCTTCGTTTTGCTTGTTGTCTGGCCACAGGAAGGAAAAAACCAACTTTCGGATCCTATTTAAAACAGTAATCAGAATATGAGCTAAAGACATCCAATAAACTGGCTAGCTCTCTAAGACTGATTTTATCAACACATATTGGCCTCCCATTGTTAGCAAACATGTTACACCAATGATTTATCCTGTTTTCAAACTTTTCAATGAGCCACTGCCAGTCCTCCGCTTTGTAGTTATTTGGTTTTAAAAAATACCCAAATATTTAAAGCCTTCTAAAAGATATTTATAATCGTAATGAAATAATTCTTTTAATGCTTCGAGAGTTTCATGTTGAACTCCTGAATGTAGGAAGGCAGACTTTTGTACATTTATCTTCAACCCCGACACACGGCAAAAAACACTAAGAATAATACGAATTTCAATTCATTCAGTGATTGTAGCTTTAGACATTATTATCACATTGTCCACAAAGAGCAGATGTAGTACCTTTATTATTCGTGAAACCTTTATTCCAGTCAAAACGCCATCAACTTGACCTTTTTTTAGAGAAAGACTAAGTCCTTCCATCACAAGGATGAAAAGGAGGGGCAACAATGGGCAACCCTGTTGTAGTCCTCTTCTACTCTGAATGAATTTTGTTGCCTCTCCATTAATCAGAATTGCATAAGTTGCTGAGGTTACACATCCCATTACCCAATTTGTAGTTGGCAATCCAAAGCCACATTGTAGAAGGATTAACCTCAAAAAGACCCAGTTTGTGCAGTCGTAAGCCTTTTTAAGATCTAGCTTCAAAATAATTGCTTGAATTTTTTTGCGTTTATGTTGTGCAGACACTCTTGTGTCGTGCCAATAGCATCTAAGATCTGCCTTCCCTTAAGAAAGCCCAATTGTTCCTCAAATAAAGCACGAGAAAGTATAGGCCTGATTCTCTTGGCTATTACTTTTGCAATGATCTTGTAACATAAATTGCACAGAGCAATTGGGCGAAAATCGCTAAAAGTGGTGGGACTATTTACTTTTGGGATCAATGCTAAGAAAAATGAGTTGATCGGTCTAATTACCTCACCTCTGAGTCTATTTTCCTCCACAACATCGAGCAAATCCTGCCCAACCAACTCAAAGAAATGTAAAAAGAATTCAACAGTCCATCCATCTAGCCCAGGACTTTTGTCCTTTGTAAATCCTTTTAAAAGCTCTAGAATTTCCTCCCGGGTACATGGCTTTTCTAGGTTTATAACTTCATCCTCTGTGACCATTCTAGGAAATAGTGTTACTGTAGCTATCTACTCTCCAATATAATTTGGTCCACTATCCTGATAGAATGATTTAAAAAAGTTGATCGCTTCATCCTTTATGGCCTCCTGGTCTATATGGAGCCAACCCGCTTCATCCTTAATCTCCCATATGTGTTTTTTATTTCCTTTGTAGCTTGCAAATCAGTGGAATAATTTTGAATTCTTATCTCCACTTTTTATCCATGTAGCCCTACTCTTTTGTCGCCATCGCTCTTCCTCCTCCAATAGGAGTTTTTACGATCAACCTCCAGTTTCATCAACTGTTGCTCAATATCAGCGTTCTGTAAACCCTGTGCCTTCTGATGATAGAGATCATTTAAACCTTCTTCAAGCTTATCCATCTCTAATCGATCCTGAAAACATTTTTCCATAGACCAGAACTTCACCCGAGATTTAAGAGATGATAGTCTTTCTACTAATCTTCTTAGTGCTCCTGCGGCTTGTTGCATATGTAAATTGCTCCACACATCACGAACCAGAGTGTCAAAATATTCTTCTCGTAACCAGGCAAGGTTTAACTTGAAAGGATGAGCAACTGACGATAGACCAGCACCCAGCTATAGTAAAACTAGTGCATGATCAGAAATAAATGGATATTCTACTCATGCTCTGTATCTCAATGATGACGTGATAAGATCCTCCACCACATAGATTATGTCTAACATTTTTGCAATTCCATCATCTCCAGACTTTCCATTACGCCACGTCAGAACCACCTCGACAGGGGTCACATCCACTAGATTACTTTTAAAAAAAAAATCCTTAATAAAGAGCGCCAATGGGTCTGCCAAAGCTAACACTCCCCAAAACTCCTCTGAGTTTTTCGTGAAGTTAATATCCCTTGCCATTATCAAATCATCATGTGCTAGTAATCCCCTACCATCCACTTTTTCCCAAAAATTCTTACGATCTTGACAAGGTCCATAAACATTCAGAAAGGAAACCTTATTTTTATCCGCTAAGTTGGTACCTAACAAAAAAATACCACCGCAACTTAAGACATGCACTAAGTCAAAGAAATTAGGATCCCAAGACACCAGTAGCCCACTAGACTTCCCCACATAACTCACTACACAAATCATCCACTCAGGTCTGAGTATGTACATAAAGTTTCTTGCCTTTTCTGCAACCACCAGAGTTTCTTGAAGAAAAATTATATTAGGAATTGTTTTAGATAAAAGTCTTCTCAGGGAGGCCAATTTTAGGGGGCCTCCTACCCCTCTAATATTGAGAGAGAGGAGGATCATGATTTATCACTTGCAAGGTCTTTCATTCCTCTAAGCGCACCCTATTCTAAGTTTGAAGGATTACGTTTTGAAATATATGAATCGTTGGTCCCCGCCTTTTTACAAGCACTCCTAGTTTCGATAGGGGATAATTCATACCCCAAACCTCACAACCACGCAGGATCCTTCCCTGAAACAATCCCATCACTTGAAGGAGCTCTGTGTAGTCCGACATAATTAGTTCTAACCCCAACCTCCTTCCCCAAGTAGGTCGAAATCGGAGTAGAGATTGAAGTCTCGTTAAAGGAGGGAACTAAAGAAGAAATAATCATATCCAAAGAATGGTCACTAGAGACAGGTTCTCCATAACCCGGAACAATGTTTGAGTCTTCCACAGTCATGGTCTCAGAGAGTACTAGGGGAATCTTCTCTTGGGTAGTTACTGTCCAAGGAATGGGCACAGTCCGATCATCAACTAAATCTGGAATCTCTTGGACAGAATCCAAATCTTTTCCCTTACCCACCTCTAACGAGTGTAACAAATATGAAAGGAACACACTGTCTAAATGATCTATTTCCCATGCAAATAATGAGAAATACAACGAAGGACAAATTTTTTTTAGCTTACCAATAAAAGTAGGGTCCATGGGTTCTGGACTCTCCTTCGTCCTCACTCCAGAGAAATCTCTCTATTCTTGTGCATCCATCAATGGTGAGTAGTTGTCAGCTCGTGTAGCGCCCATTTTCTGCTACTAAGGCTTAATCGCTATTAAAAGAAGACTATAACACCACTCTATACATAACTCATACAGGTATTATATGATCCACATGCATTCAACAAATAAACACATTTAAGCTCAGAGTAAAACATATTATTTACTGCTATAATTAACAATCCATAGTGTTTCATATTAATTCATATACACAACAGAAATCATGATAACATAAGCAGCACAGTCCTGCAAAACATGATTAAGGCATAATCAGATACTTATCTTTTAACAGTGGTAGATTCCACCAACCAAGTGCAGACCTTCCACGAACCTCCCAGCCTTAGACCGCACTACTCATCAGCTCAGCAATGGGTCACCCCCGAGCTGGGACTAAGCTCCATCCCAAGGCAAGGAATTTTAGGCTAGGCTGAGGGTACAGGGAAAACATCACATAAAATCTGGAAGGATTCTTCCCAGGATGCCATCTTACGCCCAATACTACCAAACTCTCATTCCCCACATGCCTGTTCCGCCTGGGAGTATACACCTTCACAAGCATAGTCCATCGATGCTAACCTCCCTCTCTGGGTCTCAACAACAGGCCGAATCAGGAAGTCTCAGAGCCTGAAGCTGGTGCTGGACACTCCCTGGAAGAAACCTCTTCCAACAACATCCACCTTCCTCCCCTAGAGAGAGATCACACATAGGCTCAATCACAACTCGCACTGGCCATCAAGCCACGTGCAGTCCAGCTCTGCGTGGTCACCATAGCCAATTGGAAATACAAACACGGCCTCTCAAACAGGCTCAGCAATGGCTCGAGGCCTCACAGTATAGAGGTGTAATGCATGATGAGTAATTCCCACAGGGGTCGACACAGACTCCACGACTTAGAACGGAGGGTGAGACCGGCTCTTCAAAAATAAACACAGGCTTCTCGGCTCACAGAATAGAGGTGCACCCGGATTTACAGAGCCAAACACAGGCTTTCCAACTGGTTTAACAATGGCGGAATGGTTCAGGGTCATGACTTCGGGACAGAGCCTCCACGCATAGGTTTGATCAGTCGGACAGAGGATGTGCACGGACTATCAAAGACAACACGGGATTCTCGACTCTCAGGAACGCACGAGGTATTCTTGCAGTGGTTGGACCGGTCGTACTATTCAGAGCTCCCTACCCGCTCAGGTAGTCGGGTGGAATGGAGGAGAGAGAGATCCCTCTCATGGATCATCTCGACTATTTTATTTGCATGCACCAGGGTGGACACTTGTCACCCTTGGAACTGCATGCATTCCATCAGCATGCATCCCCTTTGCATGCTTTCCCCTTGCCAGGAACTTAGGATAAAAGTAAAACATAAAATGCACATGTTCTTTTTGGAATAATATTAAATATTATTATTCCCAGGCTTAAGCCCCCTAGGCCAAACGCTTAGCCCCTTTTCCCCACCTTCCAGCCCCTAATTCCTTGCCCACTCTATGGATTCTTAGTCCCCCTTCACTCATTCATCGTGGTCGGTCTGCACATGGTGGTGTTTATATTTTATTAATTGTTTTGTGTGATTACATATACAACAGCAGGCTCCTGGCCTTCAACACTCAGGCTCCCTGGCCTAACAAACACATAAGCCTCCAACTTATAAAAACTTGGCTCACCAGCCTATAAAACATAATTACAATTCCTTTCAGAACATGTTTTACAATGGGGCTCGGCCTTGGGAACACTACAATCCCCCTCCCCTTATTTATGCACTGTCCTCAGTGCAACTCACACTGTCTCTGCAAGTCTTTCAAAATTTTCAAAAAGATGTGGATACTCTGCCTGCATAACCTCTGCATGCTCCCATGTCGCGTCCTCAGGACCGTACCAGGTCCACTGGACCTTTACAAGCTCTATGGCTCGATTCCAGAGCTGTTTATTTTTCCTGTCCAATATGCGCACAGGATGCACTTGCAGGACACCTTCTGGTTCCACCTGAATCACATCCCAATCGATAACATGATTAGCATCGGGTACATATTTCTTAAGTAGTGAAACATGAAACACAGTATGCACARTCATAGATGCAGGTAGTGCAAGCATGTATGCAACTGGCCCAATCCTTTCCAGGATCTCAAATGGTCCACAAAATCTTGCTGCCAATTTGACGCAACTTCCCAACCTCAGGGAACTTCTGTTAGTTTTCACTTTCAGGAAAACATGGTCACCCACTTTGAATTCTCTATGGGTTATGTTACTATCAGTGTAACTTTTCTGCCTGTCCTGGGCAGCTTTTAGATTATGTTTAATTCTTATCATTTGGTCTTCCATCTCCTTGAGTAGCTCAGGCCCAACTACTACTCTATCAGCTGGATTATCCCAGCTCACTGGAGTGTTGCATTTTCTTCCATAAAGCGCTTCGAATGGGCTCATCTTCAATGATGCATGATACCCATTATTGTAGGCGAATTCTACCAAATGCAGGTATTCTTCCCACCTTGATGGTTTATCCATCACATACATTCTCAACATGTCTTCTATTACTCTGTTCACTCTCTCTGTCTGTCCATCAGACTCAAGATGATACGTTGTGCTAAAGTTCAGATTCGTTTCGAATCCCTTAAACAGTCCTTTCCAGAAATTCGAGGTGAATTTTGGGTCCCTATCAAACACAATTGTCTTAGGAATTCCATGCAAGCGTGCAACTTCTTTTAAGAAGATATCAGCAACATTTGCTGCCCTGTGGGTGGTTTTCAGTGGAATAAAATGGGCGGCTTTAGTAATCTTGTCCACCACCACCATGATTGAATCATGCTGCTTGCTTGTTCTAGGTAGTCCGGTGATAAAATCCATTGTTACCAGGTCCCATTTCCACTCAGGAATGGGTAAAGGCTGCAACAACCCTGCTGGGTGCCTGTGCTCAGCCTTAACCTTTTGGCACTCCATACATCTGGCGATGTATTCAGCGATTTCTTTCTTCAAATCCGGCCAAAAATAATGGCCTTTGACTGCTGCCATAGTCTTCTGATAACCAGGATGTCCAGCATAAGCCACATTATGCATCTCCTTTAGAATTGACAGCTTCAATTCTCGGACATTGGGTACATACACTCTGTTTTTATACAGAAGTAAACCATCAATTCCCAAGGTGTAACTTTCCTTGGTCTGTGGTCTCTCACGTTGCTGTAGCTTTGCTACAAGACTTTTGTACTGCAAATCAGTATTTGCAGCTTCCAAAATTCTGTCTTTCATCTCAGTCTGGTACATGCTAATGGCTATAGCATGTAATTCATGCACTTTTCTGCTGAGTGCATCAACCACCTTATTTTCCTTCCCTTTGATATGCTTGATATCAAAGTCATATTCGCACAGAAACTCCAGCCATCTGATTTGCCTGGAATTTAAGGTCGGTTGATCAAATAAATACTTCAGACCGTTATGGTCTGTTCTCAACTCGAATCTCTTGCCCATGAGGTAATGTCTCCATTTCCTCAAGGCGTGGATGATTGCTGCCAGCTCTAAATCGTGAGTGGCATAATTCTTCTCATGCTCCTTCAACTTTTGGGATTCATAAAAAACTACAAATCCCTCTTGGCTGAGAACTCCTCCTAGCCCCTCCTTACACGCATCTGTGCACACTACGTAATCCTTATTTGGATCTGCAATCTTCAATATTGGAGCATTAGTTAGCAGCTGCCTCAATCGCTGGAAGTTGCTCTCACATTCTTCAGTCCACTGGAACTTCTTCTCCTTCCTTTGCAAGGAAGTGATAGAATGAGCTATCTTTGAGAATCCGGCTATGAACCTCCTATAGTAGCCTGCCAGACCCATAAAAGATCTAATTTCTGCCACATTCCTTGGCGTTGGCCTTTCTCGAATGGCATGTACCTTTTCAGGATCCACATCGATCCCTTCTTTAGATATAATGTGTCCCAAGTAATGGATCTGCCTTTGATAAAAAGAGCACTTGCTCAGTTTTGCGTACAGCTGGTGTTCTCTCAACACTTGCAACACCATTCTCAGGTGTTGCTCATGTTCTTCCTCTGTCTTGGAATACACCAAGACATCGTCCAGGAAGACTATGACAAACTTGTCCAAATAATCTCTGAACACTCCATTCATTAAGCACATGAAAACAACAGGCGCGTTGGACAGCCCAAACGGCACCACCGTGAACTCATAATGGTCGTACCTTGTTCTAAAGGCGGTCTTGCTGGTGTCCTCATCCTTTATTCTCACTTGGTGATATCCTGATCGGAGATCTATTTTCGAAAATATTTTTGCATCCTTCAACTGATCAAAAAGATCATCAATCCTTGGCAGAGGATACTTGTTCTTGACAGTGACCTTATTCAACTGC
>ML778436.1:1266054-1293349 GCA_009831015.1 Picea engelmannii | reverse complement strand
TGCGTAGATCCTCGGCATTTTGCTGCCCATATCCTCCACTGTTTCATCTTGCTAAACAGTATGTATAGTTCTCGCTTTACCATTTTTATGGGGACAATCTCTGTACTTGTGGTTTCCTTGATAGCCCCAACACTGAATGGGCGTTTGTCTCTGTCTTTGTGCTCCCTCTTCAGTCATTATTGGCTCTCTAAACGATGGTTGTCCCTGAAGACTGTTTCTGAAAAAGGAAGGCTTGTTTCCCTTATGCCTTTGTTCCTTCTTAAACTTCCTCTGATCATTCCAAGCCTTCCGAAGGATAGGCCTTTCTCCTTGCTGTTCATACAAGCATTTCACCCTTCTTATGGTTTCTTCCATGGTCTTAGGATCATCATATTGAATCTTGTCACTCATGGAAGGTGGCAGTCCACTCAGATATCTATGAATCTTGACAGCCTCATCTTTGATGAATGGAACATACTTCAGTAGTTCTAGAAAACTTCGTTCATACTCATCAATAGTCATGCTGCCTAGCTTGAGTTCAAAGAACTCCTTCATCTTTTTGTCATAGTATCTTTTAGTCAGGTATTTTTTCTTGAAATACCTCTTAAATTCCTTCCAAGTGACCTCTTTCTCTCTGATGTGTTGCACCTGCACAAACTGATCCCACCACATGGATGCTTTTCCTTTTAGTTGGTACATTGAAATTCTTCCTTCTGCATGGGCAAAATAATTCTGCAGTTGGAAGTATTTCTTCATGCCAAGCAACCAGGTCTCGGCATCTTCCTCCTTCTTATGTTCTCCATCGAATGTTGGAGGCTTAATCTTGTTCATCTCCCCTTTCAATTCCTCCTTTCCAGATTTTCGATGTTTTCTGGTAGGGAACGGGCTTGAACTACTGTGTGTCTCCCTGACAGAATGTCCTTGGGAGTGACTAAGATGTCGACTACCACTCCTCGACCTACTTCTTCTCCCATGGGTTCTGCGACTCTCCGTCTTACTTGAGTTTCTTCCCTTCTCGAGTTTCCTCTCTATTCTTTCCAGGCTCTTCAAAAATTTTAAGTTTAATACACCCTGCCGATCCCTAACTTTCATGAGCTTTCGGCTATCAGCTTGGCGAGCTTGGGCCTCTCTTTGCAATCCTTCAATGATTTTCATTATGTGTCCTTCCTTATCCTTCTCTTTTCCATGCCCATTGGAGTTCGATCCTTCGACTCCCAGGTTAACATCCTTTCCTTCCTGTTCGTCTTCTGTTTCGGGGGTAATCTGCACCTTTCCCCACTCCATACTCGACGTTGGTTAACTGGAGTCCTGACCTTCGTTGAACTCTGCACACACACTGTGCAATTAAATTCGAAGTTTGTCAGGCCATTAAATCTTCAGGAACAATCCACAACATTTATAAGCCAACAAGAACAAAATACATTTCGATTCAAATAAGTTTTCTGAGCTCTCGTTTGGCTCTGCAATTTTTGGGTTTTCGAAACTTTCATTTTTGACACTTCGGGTTTTGGGGTTTCGGTCCACGAGGCTTTCAGACTTGCTTTCCTTTCCAACCCTCGACTTCCAAAATTCTGATTTACGTTACCCTCCGGGCCCACATAGTACAGTCGTCACCCACAACTACGGTGGCACATGGCACGTTAATGAGGGTCCACGTCGCTTTTTAACGACGTCATCAGTTCCACCACTCTCGCTTTTCTTCTCGACCCACTGGCACATGGTACACATTCATGTGTCCACTTCTATTCCTAGTAAAATCCAACGGTCAGATCTTTCTCAGATCTATGGCGCAGATTCTTTCGGCGTTTCCGGGTTTCAGGCATCGAAAGTTCGTGCATCCACACATCTTGAACTTCCATTTGCCGAAATCACGAAATCACTGTCTACTAACTTACTTGATCCAACGGTCAAGTTCTTCTTCCCACAATCTACGGTGTAGATTGTTTCGGGATTTCGGGTTTTGAGGGTGTTCACCTCTTCTCACCTCCCGTCTCCCAAAATGTTGATTTCTTCCCGTTGACTATTTTCAAGTTACGAGTTAGCAAAAGGATGATCGCTCTCCACGCGTTCTTTCTGATGGACGGTCTTGACTAATTCGGGATTTCCACACTCCCAAGCAATTCCATAGGGCTTTAAACTCCACGCACACTTTCCAGATCTGACAGTCACGAGGGTTCACCTTCCCTCCCGAACAGATCCTAAAAACTCTAGCACTTCTGGGGTGGAGTCCTCTCTCCCTATGGACTTATACCGCTATACCTCCTGAGCTCGTAAGCATGGTCAAGTAACTACTTGACACTCTGGTGCAATCCAGGGTCCGAAATTGGTCTTCTAGACATAATTTCTCCTCACACCCTCGGTCCAAAGACCACTCAAATGGCCCATCTAGGCTCAGCGTCGAAACCTTGGCTCTGATACCAAACTGTAGCGCCCATTTTCTGCTACTAAGGCTTAATCGCTATTAAAAGAAGACTATAACACCACTCTATACATAACTCATACAGGTATTATATGATCCACATGCATTCAACAAATAAACACATTTAAGCTGAGAGTAAAACATATTATTTACTGCTATAATTAACAATCCATAGCGTTTCATATTAATTCATATACACAGCAGAAATCATGATAACATAAGCAGCACAGTCCTGCAAAACATGATTAAGGCATAATCAGATACTTATCTTTTAACAGTGGTAGATTCCACCAACCAAGTGCAGACCTTCCACGAACCTCCCAGCCTTAGACCGCACTTCTCATCAGCTCAGCAATGGGTCACCCCCGAGCTGGGACTAAGCTCCATCCCAAGGCAAGGAATTTTAGGCTAGGCTGAGGGTACAGGGAAAACATCACATAAAATCTGGAAGGATTCTTCCCAGGATGCCATCTTACGCCCACTACTACCAGACTCTCATTCCCCACATGCCTGTTCTGCCCGGGAGTATACACCTTCACAAGCACAGTCCATCAGTGCTAACCTCCCTCTCTGGGTCTCGACAACAGGTCGGATCAGGAAGTCTCAGAGCTTGAAGCTGGTGCTAGACACTCTCTGGAAGAATCCTCTTCCAACAACATCCACCTTCCTCCCCTAGAGAGAGATCACACATAGGCTCAATCACAACTCGCACTGGCCATCAAGCCACGTGCAGTCTAGCTCTGCGTGGTCACCATAGCCAATTGGAAATACAAACACGGCCTCTCAAACAAGCTCAACAATGGCTTGAAGCCTCACAGTATAGAGGTGTAATGCACGATGAGTAATTCCCGCAGGGGTCGACACAGACTCCACGACTCAGAACAGAGGGTGAGACCGGCTCTTCAGAAACAAACACAAGCTTCTCGACTCACAGAATAGAGGTGTACCCAGATTTACAGAGCCAAACACAGGCTTTCCAACTGGTTCAACAATGGCGGAATGGTTCAGGGTCACGACTTTGGGACAGAGCCTCCACGCATAGGTTCAATTAGTCGGACAGAGGATGTGCACAGACTATCAAAGACAACACGGGATTCTCGACTCTCAGGAACGCATGAGGTATTCTTGCAGTGGTTGGGTCGGTCGTATTGTTCAACACTCCCTACCTGCTCAGGTAGTCGGGTGGAATGGAGGAGAGAGAGAGACCCCTCTCATGGCTCATCTCGACTGTTTTATTTGTATGCACCAGGGTGGACACTTGTCACCCTTGGAACTACATGTGTTCCATCAGCATGCATCCCCTTTGCATGCTTTCCCCTTGCCAGGAACTTAGGATAAAAGTAAAACATAAAATGCACATGTTCTTTTTGGAATAATATTAAATATCATTATTCCCAGGATTAAGCCCCCTAGGCCAAATGCTTAGCCCCTTTTTCCCACCTTCCAGCCCGTAATTCCTTGCCCACTCTATGGATGCTTAGTCCCCCTTCACTCATTCATCATGGTCGGTCTGCACATGGCGGTGTTTATATTTTATTAATTGTTCTGCGTGATTACATATACAACAGCAGGCTCTTGGCCTTCAACACTCAGGCTCCCTGACCTAACAAACACATAAACCTCCAACTTATAAAAACTTGGCTCACCAGCCTATAAAACATAATTACAATTCCTTTCAGAACATGGTTTACAATGGGGCTCGGCCTTGGGAACACTACAGCTCGTATATCCTCCGAGGAGTCCTCTTCAACCAGAGCCCCATAAATATGTGTACATTCCTTTCGAATATGTCTGGTTCATCTACAGAGCGAACAACGAAAAGGTAGGCCCAGGTAGTCTAGCCTTTGTACAAACAAGTGATCCTCCACTCTATTTTGAGAGTTTCCAATAAACCTACATGGATGTCTACCTCCACAAGCACCTTTTCCATTCTCTTATCATGATATTGAAGTGCTTGTTCATCTATCTTAATAAAAATACCTAAGGCATTACCTATCACCTCCAATAAAATTAACATTCCACATCTGAAGGGGTAGTCTCGGAAGAAGGACCCAGAGGTGGCGAAAGATGAAGTACTATGTCGACGAATCAAAACTATTGCACTACCTCTTCAACATCGGGATCCCACCCCCATAGCCCCAAAACCTTTCTAAAATGCTCGTTGAGTCTTCCAGAATCTTGAATACAAATCCTAACCACCCTCTCGACAGAGACATTACCTCGGGAGAGTAACCCAAAACAGGCTCCCAGTTGCACTGCATCCAATCTGTAAGAGTCTGATTGCAACAAGATCGATAAGCTAACCTCCCCACCAAAGCACCGAGTGCAATATTGCACACTTATTCTAAGCCGACGTCCATCCCCATAACAAGTCTATGTTTTGTACGCTTAGGCCTCCACACCCGCGACAGTCGTTTATGGCTTCCCCTCTTCTTTTTGGATCGTTCACCCTGCAGCCTTGAATGTCTAGCCTCATATGGGTAAATTGTGGATTTAGTATGAGGTCGCTCAACCTGTGTGCCCTTAACCTGATCTCCACATTCAAAATTTAAACCCACAGAGTCCCCCCTAGGCTGTGAGACTGAAACCCAATAGTCCTGCAAGTCTGTCACTCTTCCTGGCAAATGAAAAGGTTTAGTGTTGGAGTTAGGGGGGAAATGGAAACTCTATCGAGGGAGTAAATGGATCATTAATGCCCCCATTATGAAGGCCCCTCTTGTCATTACTTCTGCATAGCTCGTCCACCGATGCAAACAGACTCGCCCTCTCCCAATGCTCCTCGTCAGCCGCACCCATGAGTGCGTTGACCTCACTTTCCATTTAGTTATTTCCAGAAGCCTTAAATGTCTTCCACCTTAGAGTTAGAGGAGAAGTCAGACAATCGACCAGTCTCATCATAGGGTAAGTATCGAGGTTCGAACATGATAATGAATGTTTGAGAAGACGTATACTACAGGCGCTTTTGGGCCAGCCAACGAAAGAAACACTACTGCAATAAAAACTCATCGTCGCCAAAATAGCCACAGGATGAAAGTGCAAGAGCAACGTAAAATCTAGCCACTATAGCGAGATGACTAAGAAAATAGCTAGTAGCAATACTAAACAATTTCCAATATGTTATAATGCCCCTTCCAAAACCTTGATGGAGCTCGAATCTCTAGGGAAAAAAAATATAGCTCCTATAAAGGTCTAACCAAGTCTCCAAAAGAGCCTCCATCTTAATCATAGCGCCTTATAACCTCTAGGAATCATAAAAGGGTCCAGGAGGTCCGCCATTGAACCTACAACTCATTGAATATCCTTCTCGCCTCCACCCAATGCCCATTAATATATACATTTGAGAGAAATGATTTAATACATAGGGGAGTATAAATTTCATTCATTGTAACATGGTATCTACACAGGTCACTTTGTCAAATTTGGGTAAACTAATAAGATAAAGATTTACACTTACTGAAGTTTGAGCTCGAACTTATTGTAGAGTAATGTCCTAACTCAATTACTAAAACATAGTTAGATAAATATATGTTTATGTATATTTCAAAGTTAATTTAAATGTATTTATATATCAGTTATCATATTATATAATTGTAATTATGTTATAAATTGATTTGAATTGATTTAAAGGGATTTATTTAGTCATGATTTGATTTTAATGATGCTATGAAATTGGGAATATAGAATTTGGGACTTGTAAAGGTTGGTTTGGTTTAAATCCTAAAAATTGCATTAATGGATCAAAATTAAAATTTCCCTAGTTAGGGGTTGAATTAGTGAAATTTTGGGTGTCATGCCTTGCATACATGCACCTTGTAGGTCCTCATTGCATTTAACGGGTCGATAGATTTCCAACAAGTGTTTGTTTCATTAAACAGAGATTGTATGCAAAAGTTATGCCCTTGATAAGGCAACAATGCAATTATTCCATGTAGGTCCAAGTGGTAGCCATGTTAGCTCACCATAATGCACACCTGTGGTACTAGTAATGTATGGGGATTCACTAGAGACTTCTAGAAGCATCATGGAGATTTCAAAGCGTAATGAACCCTAAACCTAACCCTAATTATATGAAGTTCCCTCAGACGCCTTCCTTGGCCATGTAGGGCTACCCACAAATTTTATTTACTTAATTAAAACATTTGTGAGGCCAAATTTAGTCTCTAACAATAATAAACTACAAAATTCATATGCAAATATAAAATAGCAGCAGAAACAACAATGCATATTATGAACTCTTTCATTACCCATTTAATTTAATGCATTAGCACAATAGAAAAGCATTTCATAAGAACACCACCATGAATACTTATCTACAAATAAAGTCATGTCCACCAAACTAATTGTTGAGGAGTGATTTTCCACCCATCCATAAGAATCAACTATGGATTCCATCCCCAAGCCAAACCATGATACCACCAAGACAAAATAATCTCATGCGGGGCCCTAAACTCACTCAACCCAACTCATTACTCCCATGACAAGCCACCTGCTCACTATAGAACTCTTCAAGCCCTCTTCTAGCCATCATACTAGTCATGACACTCTCTTCCACTGCCCCACACAACACAAGGAAGACCCACTCCTTTGCTCAACAAACCGTCGAAACAATTTTATCTTAAAATGCTCTGCAGTGTGTACAAAAAGAGCTCATTATGTTGCTTGCCTTCTAATAATAACTTGGGATAGACTGCAATTGGCATCTAATAATCAATGAGTAGCAAGACCAAGGTTGCAAGTCTAAAGGTATTGCCTCAGCTACCATGGACATTCCAAGCATGGTATTTCTCTCAAACCATCCCATTTTCTTCCACATTTTCAATGGAAAGCTTTCTCAACTTCTACAAGCTCATACCCACCACAAGCACATGCAAAACTCTTTCTATATCAACCATAACTACCATAACAACCATGGAAACCAAGGAGAAAACATTCTCATGACATGGGATCTTGTCTCCTCTAAATTGCCCACTAATGGTTTCTTAATGATAAAATAGATTGTGTGGAAAAGACAATGAAATACATTTTCTTACATGAGATCTACTCTCTTCCCAAGGATATGACACTTGTACTTAGTACACACGCACAAGTCAAATATGGATGTGAAGGTTGTAAGGAACGTGGGCAAGAAAGGGTCCAAAAGGACAATAACAAGGTCAAATCACCCAACAACCCCTTTTCCTCTTCCCCTCTTATGGAATCATGGTCCCCTTGTTTCTCCCTCAAGCAACCATTCTAGTGGATATTATATTATTATGCATTTTTCATTTTCATACATGTTTTTACATATGAGCAAGCATATCATGGAAAATACATTCACCACATTGTAAGCATATCCCACCACTTGCACTCATATGCATTCACTAGTCAAGCCTTGGCCTTGAGCTCCACACTAAGAATATTTAAAATGCATTTCACATAGTTACAACATAGGATCATTATGTCTCAACCCACATGGCTTGATTCCCATCACATAAAGTGCATTAATAAATAATATATGTTTATTACATATTATATTCTAGGGGTCAAAACCAATATATTACATTATAGCTATATGAAACCTAGTAGAGGGAAAGAAATGCATTCACTTTCTTTGGCCATCATTATTGTTCCATAATACGACTAGTGAGTGTGAAGGAGATATGAACATAACATAGAGAAAGAGAGAAGCAATATGTAGAGGACTATAGAAGATTGTAATGTCTCATAGCTTTGTAGCAAGCTTGGACCACTATGTAATATGTTTTGTAATCTCCATCATATAAAATATGAAAAGAAAAGTGCTTAATTTCTTGTTGGGTTTTTCTAAATTGGATTTCCCAAGGTAAATAGTGTGTCGATTGTGTGCCTTTATTGTTATAGTTTTGTTCTTTATGTCATAGAAGTTAAAGAATATAATTGGTGTCTTTTCGCATGTTAAATGATCTGGATTTATGAGTGGAACGAACTGACTAACAGATTGAATACAAAACACAGAGATACGAAGAACAACAACATATATCCAGTGAACAATAACTTCTATTGAATAAATGAAATGGGCTGAAACTGTAAAACTGCAAAACTGAAAACAACTTGCTCGAATGGTGGTAGCTATCTCTGAGAAGAGATGTGGTTGCTATGTGCATCTGTCTGAGCAGAATGATTACAATGAGGCTCCAGAGGCCTTTTTAATATTACTCATGAATGTCAAAACCCTAGACATCCAAAAACCTAACCCTAGGAGATGAAACGCCAAAAGTTATGTGGGCCCCGATGGGTAAGTTGGTACCTCAAATTCCTGGGGTCTTAACTTTTGCATACGACCTCTGTTTTAGGCACGTGATAGCCCGTTGGAAAGGTCTTTTTGAGAACTACACATTATGTGGTCAAACTTTGACTTTTTCTACAATTTGACTGTGGCAAGCAAAAAAACATTGTTTAGGGCCCCAAAAGGCCCTGGAAGTACAGAAAGATGTACTTACATGAAAGATTCAAAACTAAGCCAGTTGGATTAGGTCGGTGGCCACCAATATCCACCTAGAAGATGTGTAGGGCTTCAGACAACCTCGAAAGTGTAGAACCAACAATTACAAATAAGCACAGAAGAACGTGCTGAACTAAAAATTGTCAAGAGGAGCTAGTTGGAATAGGTGGGTGGCCACCAATATCCACCTGGATCAGTCCTCCCCCCTTAGGAAGAAATGGTATCCATTGTGTTGAGTTACCTCATCAGGTGAGGAAACTTATGTTGAAGTTGGCCCCGGGTGAGCCACTTGCCTTGGTGTAGGAGTTTCCCTACCTTGACAACCTGATAAAGCTGGATCCGATGTTGATGAGTGCCCTTGACCCGTGTTTCCACTATATGATCAGTGGATGCATGTTCCATGTAGTTAGGGTTGAGATCTATTGGTGTTAGTTGTTCTGTGATCTCTGAGGTGTCCAACAATGGTGGAAAATATGGTTGAAGAAGGTCCACATTGAACATTGGGTGCAAGCCAAGGAAGGGTGGAGTGTTGAGCTCAAAATCATTTCTACCCACAACCTTGGTGATAGTGTAAGGTCCATAGAGAAGTGGGTAGAGCTTCTGATGGGCCTTGTAAGGCACTCTTTATGAAAATGTAACCAGACCTTGTCTCCCACCTGAAACTGGTGTGGTACCCTGTGTTGATCATGGTGCTACTTGTACTTAGCATTGGCTTTCTACAAAATCTCATGGACCTATTGGCGGATGTGTTGAATCCTCTCAATGAATCGGGTGGCTTTGTTGACCTCAGACTGAACATGGGAATATTCTTCCTATGTGGTGGCAAGAGGCAATGCAACATTAATGGGACCCAAGGGTTGGAATCTAAGCCCCACCTGAAATGGGCTATGGCTGATGGAGCTATGAAGAGCCTTGTTGTAGTTATGTTGAACATAGGGAAGACTCTCATCCCAGGTATGTTGATGCTTAGAGTTGTACATGCACAAGATGTGCACAATCATCTGATTGACGACCTTTGTTTGGTCGTCGGTTTGGGGGTGGAAAGAAGTGGATTTAGTGAGCTTGGTGTCCAACAGTGATCAAAGACTCGACCAAAATGTGTTGAGGAACGTGTTGTCCTGATCAGAGATGATGGTCTATGGTATCCCAAAATGCACCCACACTCGTTTGAAGAAGAGCTTGGCAGTATCTTTCGTTGTGATGCTCTTCTTGCAGGCTGTGAGGATGGCCATCTTCGAAAGCCAATCAAATACCACAAATACACAATCATTGCCTTGCTTGGTGGCAGAAGGCCAGACATGTAATCCATAGAGATGGATTCCCAAGGCCTCTTGGGAGTAGGAAGAGGGGTATATAAGCCTTGATTCTTGATGGTTGGCTTGGCAATGGCACAGACAATGCAAGATCTGATATACTTGCTGACATCATGTTGAAGTTTTGGCCAATACAAATGTTTCTGTAGAACGACCACAATTTTCTCCACGCTAAAATGTCTTGTCATCCGACTAGTGTAGTGAGCCTCCCATATTAGCTTTGCACGCTCGCTTGCAGGAACACAAAGATGGCCAATATGGCATAACAATCCATCATGAATGTGAAAATTGGTGTCATTCGCACATGTACCCAAGAGATGAAAGGTGGCGGCATAGTTTGGATCTTGCTGATAAAGTTGGGGCCACTCAGATGCCTCATGTCCACGGGAATGGGGCATGATGGTGAGTGCAGCCATGGGAGGTGGACCGAGGCAGTCAGCGACACGATTTGTGTTCCCTGTCTTATACTTGATGTTGAGATGGAACTATTGCACGTAGGTGGACCACTTCTGATGGCAGTCATTCTACAACTTCCCCTATGTCTGTATGAACTACAGAGGCTTGTGATCAGTGTAGATGATTGTATCCTTTCCCAGAATATAATGTTTCCATTGACAACATGCTTGTACAATGGAATACATTTCCTTGTCATAGGTGGGGGTATTTTCGGACAGTATCTGAGAGTGTCTCTCTATGGTATGCTACCAGATGATCGTTGAGTGAGAATTGTGCCTACAACATAGTCAGATGCATCAGTCTCAATATCGAACGGTTGTTGTAGATCGGGTAAGGAGAGTACTGGAGCTGAGCACAAGAAATGCTTCAGATTATCAAATGCTTGTTGTTGTTCCTTCCCCCATGCGAACTTTTCCCTGCCATCGCCCTTGGTCACTTGGTTAAGGGTTCATGCAATATGGGAGAATCCCAATAGAAACCGTCGATAGACGTTGGCCAGTCCCATGAAGCTCCAAAGCTCGGTTAGTGTGGTCGGGGCTGGCCAATCACAGATGACTTGGATCTTAGTTAGATCAACATGTATGCCATGCTCATCAACAATGTATCCCAATTATTAGACCATGTTCATGCCAAAGGAGCATTTTTCCAAGTTGGCATATAGCTTGTGCCACCGAAGAGTGCTCAGAACCTGTTGAATATGATGCATGTGCTCCTCCCAAGTTTTGTTGAAGATGAGGATGTCATCCAAATATACCACCACAAAAGAGTTGGTGAAGGGTCTCAATACATCATCCATCAACCTCATAAAAGTGGCTGGTGCATTTGTTAAGCCAAAGGGCATGACCAGCCATTCGAAGAGACCTTCTTTAGATTTGAAAGTTGTCTTCCATACATCAGTTGGTTCGATGGGAACCTGGTGGTAGCCAGACTTCAGGTCAATCTTGCTGAAGAACTTGGCCCCCTTGAGTTGGTCAAGAAGGTCATCAATTCTTGGAATTGAGTACTGGTTCCTGACTGTGATTTTGTTTAATGCTATATAATCAATGCAGAGCCACCAGGTCCTATCTTTCTTCTACACTAGTACAATCGGGCTTTCGCAAAGGGAGGAGCTTGGTCTAATGTGCCCCTTTTGAAGCATCTCTTGGATCTGATGTTGTACAATTGTCTACCCAAAGTAATAATAACACTGTGGGGTCTAGACTCATACACATCATGTCACTTCCACAAATATGGTTGTCCTAAAAGAACATCACAAACTTCAAGGGGAGCAATATCACATAATACCTCATCTTTGAAAGGCTTGATGTCATAGGGAATGTTGAATTTTCACTAAGCTAGGTTCAAGCATGAGGTTTAATTCATTTTTAGCATTTACTTGAACCATAGAAAAATACAGCTACACCATTAACAATTGTTGCAATAACCAAGATCACAAGAAGAAATACCATGCACAAGAACAGAAGAAATATCATGGGAAACCCTTCTCAACAAGGGAAGAAAACCCAACCAATCCTTTGCTATATTCTCAAGAGAAAGACCCCCCACACCATAGACCTAGCACACAAAAGGGTGCTCTCCAAAACCAAGAAGGCTAGCGCCCAAGAGAGGTGCACACTTCAGCCCTAGAACTTGTACTTGCTAAAATTTCCAAAATCACATGTGTGTTGTATTTCCAGAATGGGGAAATCACCTTTATTTATATTAGACTGGACACATCAAAAGTGGTGTCTATTGGCACAACAGGGCTGACCTCAATAACTCAAAATATAATTAATAATTACCATATTAATTATCTTTCACTTTATAGTGGGGCCAACTTGTACCCTTTACATCATAATTAGGGTTACAGGTAAGTCTGACTCTTAGACAATATAGCAAGGGATATCACACACCCACTAGTGCTCAACCATTAGGGGCACGCCCACCTATGCTCAACCACAGGGACGTCCAAGTCAGCAGATCTCTATCTCACTGTGTCTCATAGAATAATAATCAAGATACACACTCACTAGTGCTCAACCACTAGGATCACGTCCACCTGTGCTCAACCATAGGAACCTCCTAGTCAACAGATCTCTATCTCACTGCGTCTCACGAGAGAATCATATGTAGTATTAGATCATCTCAACTCTTTGCACAGATCAGAACAGTAAACCCATCACATGGGCTCCTTCACCCCTCACAAGGGTACACATCGTTTCATCTCAAACGATACACCCATCTCATGGGCATATTCCCTTCTCATGGGAACACAATGTTCCATATCCGTCTCAAAGAGGAACTACACACACATCTCATGGGAAAACCCAACTCATGGGATCTCTCTCAGGTCGGCTCACTCAGTCTGTGTCCTGGAGGATGTCTCACGCAACTGTAATCATCAACACTCCCTCTCAGCTAGGGAGGCATTCTCCACCAGGCCAAGTCTCTCACGAAAGTACTTGAACTTTGTCTTGGTTGTAATCATCAACACTCTCTCTCATCTAGGGAGGTATTCTCCACCAGGCCAAGTCTCTCACTAAAGTACTCAAACTTCGTCTTGGAAAGCAATTTGGTGAAGATATATGCAATCTTCTCATGGGTAGGAAGGTATTTCACGTGTACTGCTTTCCTCTGCACCATGTCTCTGATATAATGATATTTTATCTCAATGTGTTTCGATCTATCATGAAATACATGGTTCTTAGAGAGCTTCACACAACTCTGGTTATCACAATGAATAATGGTAGGATCCATCTCATGATCAAATAAATCTGTCAAAAGCTTGTGAAGCCACACTACTTCGTAGACTGCCACACTCAATGCTATATACTCTGCTTCTGCGGTACTCAAGGCCACATAGATCTGTTTCATGTTGCACCAGGAAACCATGGAAGACCCCAAGGTAAAACAACAACCAAATGCACTCTTCTGGTCAACTGCGCTCCCTACCCAATATTCATCGACATATCCCTGCAAACTCAAGTCTACACTAGAGGCATATCTCAGGCCATATGCAATTGTGCCTCGTAGGTATCTCAATACATGTTTTGCTGCTATCCAGTGAGTCTGTCTCGGCTGACTCATGAACTGACTAAGTACATTCACTGCATAGCATATATCAAGTCTCGTGTTAACCATATACATCAGTGATCCAATCAGTTGTGGATCAATCTCGCCTGAATTAGTAGGAACATCATATGTTTTTTTCAACTCCATCACCATCGGTGTAGGCATGGATTTGCACTTTGTCATACTGAGCTTCTTCAATCTCTCTACTATATATTTTCTTTGACTCGGGAAAATCTCATTAGTTCTCTGCCATACTTCTAGTCCCAAGAAGTAGTGCATCATACCCATATTCTTCATCTTGAAATCATAAGTCAATGCTTGCTTACATTCAACAATAAGTCTTTATGAACCGGAAAGGAATAAATCATCCACATACAGGACCAATATTAGGCACTCGTTACCAACAATATGATAATATAGGTTTGGATCAACAACACTCTTGCTAAAGCCCAAACTCATCAAGAATCCATCCATTTTCTCATACCAAGCACAAAGTGATTGCTTTAGTCCATACAGGGCTTTCTTCAATCTTCACACATGAAATTTCCCGTTGTGTATCATGAATCCTTCTGGCTACTCGATATAAACTTCTTCCTCAATCTCATCATTGAGAAAGGTTGTCTTTACATCCATCTTATGTAGTTTCCAACTCATGGATGTACCTAGTGCAATGATGGTATGGATGGAAGTGTATCGGTCTACTGGAGCAAATGTCTCATTATAGTCAACTCCCTCTACTTGTGAGAGTCCTTTGGCTACAAAACTCGCTTTGAATTTCTCGACACTTCCATCAATTGCATGCTTGATCTTATAGATCTACTTGGAAGTCACTACAAACTTCCCTTGTGGTCTCAGAACAATATCCCACACATCATTCTTCAAGATGGACTGATATTCTTCTGTCATGGAATTTTTCCATACCTTCTCACTTGTTGCTTCTCCATGACAAGAAGGCTCAAAATCAATGACGTTACTCATGTTTGAAAAGTAGCTCGAAATCCTCTTTGGTCTCTTTCTCTCTCGGAATGTGCCTTGAGGAGCTGCATGCCCCTCTGCCTCTTGCAGAGATTGTCAAGCCCAGACAGGTCCTTTGATGGCCTACTATAATGTCTTTGGGAATATCAACTGGAGCAATTGGATCAATGGCTATCTCCCTCTGAACTGCTGAAGGGGAAGAAGGTATTGTCTCACTATCAATCTTCATCTGATATTCTCTGGATCTTTGAAAGGCTATCTCTTCTTCAAAGATAACATCTTTGCTTACCTCAATCTGTCTCTGACCAAGGATGTAGATCCGATATGACTTTGAAGATTCACTGTATCCCACAAATGTACCCTTTCTCCACGAAGGGTCTAGATTGGATCTCTTCTCTTTGGGTACATGAAAATATATTGGGCGCCCAAGTATCCTAAAGTGTCCAATCTCATGCTTCACTCCGATGAAGGCTTCTTCAAGAGATATGTTTCTTCAAAATCTGGTGAGAACTCATGTTCTGAACATATATTGTTGTCATGCATGATTCTGCCCACAGAATCATAGGAAGACTATGATCATGCATCATTACTTTGGTTGCCTCAATGATGGTTCTGTTCTTCCTCCTTCTCAGATAGTTTTGACTTCCTCTGAGTCAAGTGACTCCCTCTGAAGTATTGAAGGATAAACATCTTCCTTTGTTGTTAACCTGCCTGAAACAAGGAAACAAAACAAGAATATCTCCTAGAGGAGAATAATGAGTACATCTCTAGAATCAAAACAATTTAAAGATTGTTGTCACAACTACAACACCTACTTGTAATTTAGAAAACTTTAGAAATGTAGGTTAGAGGCATGATAATTAAAACAACCAAACCTAGAGTCTTCACTTCCAGTCTATTGTTCCTTTGAATGCATTAAGATCCCTCTGGATCCATGATTCCAGCAAAGGTTCCTTCCTCCTGCAAGTGCCCTCATGACAATGATACAAATAATATATACAAGTGCATACCTGAGAGTGTTGATATGATTTATCCAATTGCACCTAGTTGATCTCTGATCTCTGACATCTTCATGAAGAAGATAGCAATGGTGTCACATTTTGTCATCTTGATATGTTGAAGTTGGCTCTTCAATGTAAGAGCTCTGAAGGTGTTGCCACTCTCAAACATATTATTCAGTGCTTTATACATTTCATAAGTTGTCTCCAGATTGGAAATATGAGGCAGGAGATGATCTCTTACGGAATAGATGATTATCTTCCTTGCCTTGACATCATCTTCCTTCTTTTCTTCCTTCTCTTCAATGGTAGCTATCTCTGGTAAAGTCTTTTGTATCACACTAAATAGGTCATCCTCTTCAAGGGTGATCTGAAGTCTTGACTTCCATGAGCTTAAGTTGCTTGATCCATCAAGCCTATCTTCCACCAAGGTTTTGTTCTTCATATTTTCAGATTCTTCACAAACCCTTGCTAATTGGGCTAGAAAACCTAACGGCTAGGCTAGGCTAGAAAATTTAGGTTTTGTTGGGCTTATGACTGCCAAAAATAAGCCTTGAAGTCTGAAAGAACATAGGTAAGCTTGAAGGTTTCTTCAAGGAGCTGTAGAAACCCTAAAACCAAAAAAAAACTGCACAAAATTGCGGAACCCTAGAAACCCTAGGGCCAAAAATCCAAAATGCTCGAAATTTCACTCTGAGAGTCTTTGGAGGTGCGCTGGAGGAGGTTGTACTCTCCTATGCCAAAATTTTCCCCAAATTCCAAGTATTAAGGGTTGAAACTGAAAAAGAAGGAGGGTTGTACAAAATTTCTGGAAACCCTAGGAGGGCCATACAATTTTGAAAAAAGAGGGTGGCTTGCTTTGAAGGCTTGTGCAATGGCTTCTTCAAGACCTAAGCTCTGAAACCATGTTGAATTTTCACTAGGATAGGTTGAAGCATGACGTTTAATTCATTTTTAGCATTTACTTGAACCATAGACAAATGCAGCTACACCATTAACAATTGTTGCAATAACCAAGATCACAAGAAGAAATACCATGCACAAGAACACACAAAATATCTTGGGAAACCCTTCTCAACGAGGGAGGAAAACCCAACCAATCCTTTTCTATATTATCAAGAGAAAGACCTCCGACACCATAGACCTAGCACAGAAAAGGGTGCTCTCCAAAACCAAGAAGGATAGCGCCCAAGAGAGGTGCAAACTTCAACCCTAGAACTTGTACTTACTGAAATTTCCAAAATCACATCATGTGTGTTGTGTTTCCTCAATGGGGAAATCACCTTTATTTATAATAGACTGGAGACATCAAAAGTGGTGTCTATTGGAACAACATGGCCGACCTCAATAACTCAAAATATAATTAATAATTACCATATTAATTATATTTTACATTAATTATATTTCACTTTATGGTGGGGCCGACCTATACCCTTTACATCATAATTAGGGTTACATGTAAGTTTGACTCTTAGACAATATAGAAAGGGATCTCCCATACCCACTAGTTCTCAAACACTGGGGGCATGTCCACCTGTGCTCAACCACAAGGACATCCAAGTCAACAGATCTTTATCTCACTGCGTCTCACAGGAGAATCATCAGGATACACACTCACTAGTGCTCAGCCACTAGTATCACGTCCACCTGTGCTCAACCACATGAACATCCTACTCAACAGATCTCTATCTCACTGCGTCTCATAGGAGAATCATCTGGAGTATTACATCATCTCAACTCTCTACACAGAGGAGAATAGTAAACCCATCACATGGGCTCCTTCACCCCTCACTGGGGTACACATTGTTTCATTTCAAATGATACACCCATCTCATGGGAATCTTCCCTTCTCAGGGGCACACAACGTTCCATCTTTGTCTCAGAGAGGAAATACACACACATCTCATGGGAACACCCAACTCATGGAATCTCTCTGAGGCTGACTCACTCAGTATCTGTCTTGGAGGATGTCTCACGTAGCTATAATCATCAACATGGAAGACAAGATTGTTGGCTGACATGGAGATCTCTTCCTTGAGGAAGCCATCTGATGGTGTAGGGTTGCGGGTGCGGTGTCATTGGTAGGTCCAGCCACTTGACGACCTCTGTTGATATCAGGTTCTTCTAACTGCCACTATCGATAACGAAATGAAGCGGAGCCCCTTTTACCCACATCTACGAGTGAAATAGGCATTCCCCTTCCTCTGGTTCTTCTGGTTCGCTTGGCTGGACTTTAGTGGTAGTGGCGGTGGCACTGGGTTCAACATCGATAATATGCTTCTCTCTTATGGATTTGATTCAGAGTCAGAATCAACCTCTGACTCGGAAGCTTCCAGCTTGGCCACGAGTGACTGCTTGGAGCAACATTCTTCAGTGTTGTGCCAAGGGATTTTATGGTATTCACACCATTTTCCTATGTCCTTCTTAATATTCTCATTACCCTTCTTGTGTTGCAGCTTGGACTGATTGTCTTGAGAGTGGCCATCTTTTCTCTGTCTCTTGTTGTGTGGGTTGGGGACGCCTTTTCCCTGCTTTGGCTGTGAGGAGTTTATAGATCCAAACTCTCACCTCTTCTGCTTAAATTTATCTTCGATCTTGACAACATATCTATAAGTCGTACCCAATGATGCAATGTCCAGAAATTCCATTTCTGTTTGAATGTATCTATGCAAACAATCGCGGTATTTGAGCACCAGATGTCATTCATAGTATTTGATAACCAATTTGGTGCACGGGGTATGGAAAATATTGGTGGAATCTTGTATTGTCTTGTCCCTTTCTTGACGCAGGGTGGTCCATCTGGTGTACAGGTCCTCGTAGCTTCCAACAGGGTAGTATTTTTCTTTAATGGCATCCCTGAAGGAATCCTATGTGGGGCGACCAAAAATATTTCATATTCCCCTATGTCCCTTTGCTCAGAGTAAGTATCCCACCAGTCCTTAACATGGGGATGGCCTTGAGGAGTGCAAAAGTAATCTTTTCCCTATCGGAAAAATTGTGGACCGAAAAATACCCTTCGAGCAGATTGAACCATTTATCTACAACATTTGCATCTATCAGTCCTTCAAATAATGGAATATCAAAATTTACCTATACCTTGAAGGGGGTTGCATGGCTGCTTGATGTAGATGCTTCTCCTGTGGGAAGAAACCGAAGGACATGTGCAAAGTTGTCCATCATTATGTTCATTTTTCGCGCAAGGGATTCCTTTAGCAACATTTTAAAAGGATCTCTTGCTCCATCATATTTATTTTTGTCCCCCATGGGTTGTTGTCGGGATCGACGCGACCGATCTTGCAAAGGATCGACTGGTTCGAGTCCCAACTTCTTGTACCCAGATCTTGTCGGGGACATGCATGAAGAAAAATAAATGAAGAGAAGATCACTCTAATACCATTGATCCAGATTTATGAGTGGAATGAACTGACTAACAGACTGAATACAAAAACACAGAGATACAGAGAACAACAATAGATATCCAGTGAACAAAAAATTCTATTGAATAAATGAAATAGGCTAAAACTGTAAAACTGGAAACAACTTGCTCAAATGGTGGTAGCTATCTCTGAGAAGAGATGTGGCTGCTACGCGCATCCGTCTGAGCAGAATGATTACAATGAGGCTCCATAGGCCTTTTTAATATTACTCACGAATGTCAAAACCCTAGACATCCAAAAACCTAACTCTAGGAGATGAAACACCAAAATTTATATGGGCCCCGATGGGTAAGTTGGTACCTCAACTTCCCGGGGTCGTCACTTTTGCATACGACCTCCGTTTTAGGTGTGTGATAGCCCATTCGAAAGGTCTTTGTGAGAAATACACATTCTGCCATCAAACTCTAACTCCATGTATAATTTGAATGTTGCAAGCCAAAAAAACACTGTTTAGGGCCCCAAAACGACCCTGGAAGTACAAAAAGATGTACTGACATGAAAACTTCAAAACTAAGCCAGGTTAATTAGGTGGGTGGCCACCAATATCCACCTCAAATATGTGTAGGGATTCAGACAACCCCGAAAGCGTAGAACCCACAATTACAAAGAAGTACAGAAGAATGTGCTAAACTAAAAACTGTCAAGAGGAGCCAGTTGGAATAGGTGGGTGGCCACCAATATCCACTTGGATCATTAAAGCACTAAAAATACAAAAAGATAGTCATGCAATGGAGCATAGACTCACTATGGTCATTTTTTAGATTTGTTTTGGTGCACCTACCATTGGAATATCCAAGGTGGTTTACAAATCATATTGGTATTATAGTGATTTTATTTGGGTGTTGTGTGGTTTGAGAAAAGCATATGCTAACCTGACATTAGAAAGACTAGACCCAAGGGAGAGTTGTACCTTATGCATCCCAATATGGGCACGAGAGAGGTAAGGAAGCAGTCACAAAACTAAAAATGGAGAACAAAATAGGGAAATTTTCATTGATGAAGGGGAGTTAAAATTTACAAGATTGGGATCTAGAGTAGCCAACATTTACAAGAGTATGGGCTTACTCATGGCCTCTCTTGAGAGAAATATTTGCCCCTTTTCAGAGAATCCATAATCTCATGAAAAACTAGAAGAATGTGAGGAGTTGAGCAAATACAAGGAATAATCGAAGTTCAAAAAAAGGAACTCTAGTAACCAATCTTCTCAACACCTAATTAAAGTGGACATGGAGGTGGAGATCAAGCCCCATGAAGGTGAGATAGATGCAATTAAGTCAAATTATTGGTTTCCACAGTTATAATCTATTTTAGTGTGCATGATGTATGGGAGGAGCAAAAAATAGGTTTTTCCAACTCAAGCTAGAAGGTCATGCACATCCTTGGTGGGAAACCTACACTTTAGACCTTAAGGCTGGGGTGACACCCACAAATAACTAAGTGGGAGGTAGTTAAAGACTTCCTCGAGCTCTATTTTTACCCTATCATGGATTAATAGGATCAAAGGATTCTGTAGCACTACTACCAAAAATGCCAAAGACAAAGTGTTACACTATATATTTCTGAAACCAATCCATTCAATGGGGGATGAATCCCCAGAACCACAACATGGTCATCAAGTCTTTGGGTAGCTTTCGCAGTGACATAAGAAGGTAAGTTATGTTATTCAAGCCCAATTCCATAGATGAGGTGTATGTTCAAGCTAGATACATTGAATATGACAAGAAAACGAAGCAACAAAGTGGTTTGAATCATTCAAACTCTCAAGGAGATTCCAAAAAGGGAAAGAAGAGGAAGGAGAAAGGGAAAAATAAGAATATTTCCATGATTGTGACCACAACAACATTGAGGTCACACTAAATAAAAATATTGGGAGTTTCATCTGGCACTAAATCCCAAGGACCACAAGTAGGAGTAGTCCAAGAAGAAGGATCTTCAAGTGGAAGTGGGAAAGGATATAGAAAACAACCTAGATAGGGGAGAAAAGAGTTTTTTCACAATTGGTACAGAAGGATGTGAACTTGTGTAGCCTCCATCACAAATAGGAGAAGAAGATGACGAAGTTGTTCCATATCAAGATTCCAGTTAAGAAGAACAATGTTGATGCATTGTTCAATTCATGATCACATGCCAACCTATTGAAAAAGACCTATTAAGTAAGCCCAGTTTAGAGACAAATGATCACCATCATCCATACCCTTTGGGATGGGTGAACGAGGATGTAGAATCAAAATTTACCAAGCAATGTAAGCTTATATTTGGTATCACTGCAAATTTTATTAATGAAATAGAATTTGTTGTAAGTATACCTCTTGATGTCAGAAATGTGGTGTTTGGTAGTCCCTACATGTATGTGAAGGATGTGATCTTCATGAGAAGGGAAACTAATACCACCTAATCAAGGATGGTATATATTTTATCATCAATGAACACAATGGGGAAGTCTAAGATATCTTTAGCGAGTGCACATCAAGGTAAGGGATTAATCGCCTCAAGAAAGAAGTTTGTACTTCTCTTCTTGAGACAAAACCACAAAGGCATCGAGTCAAAAAGAAGGCATCCTTAGAAAGTTCTATGAAAGTATAGAACCATTAGCTGGAAGAAATTTTACAAGCATACATATAAGTGTTCCATGATCCAAAATGTATGCCACCTAAGAGGGAAGTGGAGTAGGAGAAAGAGTTGTCATATTCTCCTCTACCAAACATAGGATTGTAAAAAATTCATTTTAGAGTTAAATGAGATGAAGAAGCAGTTGCATGAGTTATGGGAGCAAGGAGTCATAAAACCAAGTACTTCACCATGTCCTCCCCTTGGAATTTTAGTACCAAAGAAGGGCAAGACTTGGAGAATTTGAATTGACTACAAAGCTCTAAACAAGATCACTCTCAAGAATTGATACCCTTTGTCTTGAATCAATTTCTAGTTAAATGAATTGAACATGCAAGGTACTTCACTAAGTTGGATTTGAAATACAGATATCATCAATTCTAGATCAAGGAAGAAGGCACTTGGAATTTTGACTTCAAGACGAAACAAGGTCTATACAAATAGTTAGTAATGTCTTTTGGTTTGAGTAATGCATCGACTACTTTTATACATTTGATGAATGGTGTGGTGTACCCATTCATAGATTCATTTGTCATAGTATATGTGGATGAATTTTTTTATCTTTAGTAATGCTTAGGTGGAACATGTTATACCTCTGAAAGCAGGTATTGGAGACACTATGGAAACATCAACTACTAGAAAAACTAAAGAAGTTTGAGTTTGTCAAGTAGTGCTTGGTGTACTTGGGGCATGTGATTGATGAGGGTGAGTTGAAGATAGATCCTGCAAAGACAAAGACCATCCTTAAATGGCCCACTTGTACTAATTTCACAAAAGTTGGGAATTTTGCAAGAGCTACCCAATATCTAATTAGTCCATAGCATCATGTTGGCAACAACACTTCATATAGTGATGACCACTGGTAAGAGTTTCCAATGGGGTAAGAATTAGTGGAGAGAATTTGAATAATTGAAGGAGAGGATTAGTAGAGCCTTGGTCCTAGTGTTATCTAACTTGTAGAAGCCAATTGAAGTGGAAACAAAGGTTAATAGGTATGATATGGGTAAAATATTAATGCAAGGGGGGAGGCTAGTCTATTATCACTCGTAGCTATTACATTGGGAAGTATTGAATTACCCTACATATGATAGGGAACTTTGTGCCATGGTGTAGGCAACAAAGAGGTGGAACCATTATTTATCGGGTAAAGAGACCATTATCCAAATTGATCACCAATATCAACAATACTTGCACTCAAAGTAAGATCCAACATGCAAGACATTTTAAATGGATGGGATTACTGTAACAAATTCATCTAGTTTTAAATATAAGAATGATTCGTAAACGATAGGATTATGGCCCATCCATCTAAAAAACATAGATACTAAAATGCAAAATTAATTTTATTGTAAAACTTTGCTTGTTATTTCATTATGCATTAACTCTAATTGTAATAAAACTTGTAAACTGTAATTTAAATGTAGAAAATTGAATTAAAGTAAACAATCGTGAACATAATAATATCGCAAGTATTTCCCTAGAAACCTAATCTCGGGAAAACCAACAAATAATGGTCCATGTTTGGTTTAAATTAACCTTGGGAATATATTCAGATTACAATGGCATTTATGGAAAAATAATAGAGTTGCCAATGTCTCTGATGGCCTTATCTGTAATTTGGAAATTATTATGAATAACAACAAAGATTATTGTTTTCTACTATGATAGTCTATTCCTCCTTTCGATTGTGTCTTCTTCACCTTATTGACATGAAATCAATCCAAACATAGTTCTATCTTATCTCCCAATTTCTTCTACACACCTCTAGTTCGCCTTCACACCGCCTCTTGCTTGGATTTAGCTTCAATTCCCTCTCATCTCTCCAATCCTCCTACCTTTTACAAATTTTTGAAGATGGTTGGGCTTTACCTTTCTTTCCCCAAAATCCCCAATAGATCCAACCATGTTTTGGCATTTGGGTCTTGGAAGACCAAATTGTCGAATTTTCTACTTAAATTTGGTGGACACATGAGATTGATTTTTAGTGGGCACATGTTCATGTGTTCCATCCCACCAAAATCTAAATTTCGTCTTCATCTGACTTCATATGCCCCTGTTATGTCAAAAATACAAAACTGGTTTTCGCTCTTGCCTTCTTTCACAATAACTGTGTAGCATGGTTTTCCAATTCTCATTTTTCCCATTAAACTTATAACTTGAACCTATAGTAATCCATCAACAAACCATTTCATTTTACTCATGATCCTCTTTCAAATCACACCTCTCCATTGGGAGGCTTTTGATCCCTAAAATCTCATCAATGAAGGGGATGGAAGCACAAGGCCTCCCTCTGTCTCTCTAATTCTAATACTCCATCAAATATGAAAGATGCATGTTTCTTGTTTGTCTCAATCAATTTTCTTTTCTACCCATGTTTCTACCCTCTCCCTTTCCATGGTTTGATGAGGTAGGCATTACCACCTTTAACAAAGCAATATTTGTTTTCTTCCATGTAAAAGGTCACATCCTTATCCCATAATTATGGGATGTCAAACATTGCTTAACATGCATGATCCAGGTAGATATCGGTGGCCACCCACCTTTTCCAACTGGCTCAAAACAATTTTTTGGCAATTTTGGCAATTTACTATTTTTAGCAGGTTTTAACTTCCGGGGCCATTTTGAGGGCCTAAATGGAGGTTTTTCAAGATAGAGGTTCTAAAGGATATCTAAAGGCATGATTGAGCCCCCAAAATGAATCTTCTCGAAGATACCTTTCCAACGAGATATCATATGCCTAAAACGGAGATCGTATGCAAAAGTTACGATCCTAAGAAGATGATGTACTAACTTACCCAAACGGGGCCCACATGACTTTTGGCGCTTCATCTCCTAGGGTTAGGTTTTTGGATATCTAGGACTTTTGGCATTCCTGTTTATTGTAAAAATGCCTCTAGAGCCTCATTGTAATCATCTTCTTGCGAATGCGAGTAGCCGTCACATCTCTTTTCAGAGATAAGCTGCCACCATTCTAGCGAGTCTTTCACTCTGTATTTTTACAGTCTCTGTACATTTCTTTCATTAATAGAAATCATGTATTACTGCATATCTGTGTTTATGGTTGCATCTCTGATACAATTCTGTTATATTATTGAATATCTGTGATATCTCTGTGCATTTCTTTATTATATCTCCGATCTCATTTCGTGCCGAAAATAATCCGGATCAGTGGTATCAAAGCAGACTGCTCTTGATCATTTTTTCAGTGCATGTCCCCGACGAGGTCCGAGTATAGCAAGTTGGATCTCGAGCTTGTCTCTCTTGAAGACAATCACTCTCACACACCGAAGAAACCCTCAATGATGGAAGAAAAAAAAAAAGACGGAGCAGACGATCCTATCAATATGTTGCTTGAGAAAGCTCTCATGCGACAGAGGGACGAAATGATGGAGAATTTTGCCCACATCCTTCAATGCCTGTCGATAAAAGCAGGTGCATCTTCGTCAAGCGACCACTTTGGAGGCACCTCGCCTTTCAAGGTACAAGTCAATTTTGATATTCCTGTATTTGAAGGATAGATAGATGCAGAAGCCCTAGAAAAATGGTTAACTCTGCTAGAAGGTTATTTCTCTGTTCACAATTTTTCCGACAAATAAAAGATCACCTTCGCACCCCTTAAAGCTCTCCCTCATGTCAAAAATTGGCGGGAAAGTTACTAGGAGCAAAGTTCCACAGAGGAGTCTGGAATATATGGGGCCGATCCCACTTGGGATTTTTTTGTGGATGTGGTAAAGGAAAAGTATTACCCTGTTGGAAACTATGAGGACCAGTACATGAGATGGACGACATTGCGGCAAGAGAGGTGCCAAGTAGTTCCAAATTTCACCAATACCTTCCATACCTTACGCACCAAGCTAGGTATCAAAGACTCAAAGCGACATTTGGTTCTGAAATACCGTGGGGCTCTACACAGATACATCCAAACTGAAATGGATTTTCTAGACATCTCATCACTCGGTGCTGCTTATCGATATGCTGTCAAAATCGAGAAGAAATTTAAGCACCAGAACAAACGAGAGTTCAGGTCTGCAAATCCGCAACAACCGAAGTATGACAAAGATGGACCTAACAAATAGTCTCCTGAAAACTAGTCCAAGACACAACAAAAGAAGGGTTACGAGAAGACAAAGAAGGACACCGGAAAATGGTGTGAGTTCCACAAAAGCCACTGGCACAACACCGATGAATGTCACTCAAAACATTCATTAGTGGTCGAGATCAAAGACAAATAGCCGAACCCTAATTTAGAAAATGATTCTAAAAATAATGGTAAAGGACAGATCATTGACGCGGACCCCACTATTATTGTCGCTACTGGAGAAATTCAACTAGAAGAACCAACAGATCCTGAAGAGGGGGAGCGCCTTTTTCATTCACAGATGTGGGTGAAGGGGACCCCGCTGCATTTTATTGTTGATAGTGGAAGCTAGAAGAACCTCATCTCAGCAAAGGTCGTCAAACAGTTGGGATTGTCGACAACACCACAACCGCATCCATACAGCATTGGGTGGCTTCGCCAAAGACAAGATCTCCGTGTCATCCAACAGTGTCGATTATCATACAACATCCAACCCTTCAAGGATGAGGTATTATATGATGTTGCCCCACTAGATGTCTGTGATGTGCTCTTGGGCCAACCATATATGTGGAGACGCCATGCTGTGTATGAGTCTCGACCCTGTAGTGTCATTGTTACTTTGGGGGGTCATCTCTACATAATACTAGAGGTAGTTCTGACTACTGTTCCACCTAAAAAGTGTCGCAAGATAGTATCTCATCCTACAAAATTCAGCTTGTTCACAATCTATTCAAAAGGAGAACAAAAGGACACTGCAACCACTACAGCCTTGCCCCAACCACCTTCTATCCAACATAAGCAGGTCGACAAGGTTGCAACAAAGTGCAAAGATTCCTTCTACACACCGTCCTCTCATGTAGCTCGACTTGTTGAACAACCTCAACCTCAAAAGGTTCGTGCCATACTTCCACAAACTGAGCAACGCGACGTCTCCAACAATACAAGCAGCTCACCCAGATGTAGATCCGACAATATAAGCAGCTCACCCAGATGCAGATCCAGCAAACGCTTTTCCCTCTCCCCCCGTAACTCAACGCAATGGAGACCATTGCTTCCTAAGCAGGGAGGATTGATCCAGGTGGATGTCGGTGGCCACCCACCTTTTTCGACTGGCTCAAAACAGTTTTCTGACAATTTTGACAATTTACTATTTTTAGCAAGTTTTAACTTCTGGGGCCATTTTGAGGGCCTAAATGAAGGTTTTTCAAGATCAAGGTTCTCAATTATATTTGAAGGCATGATTGAGCCCCCAAAATGAATCTCCTCGAAGACACCTTTCCAACGAGCTATCACACGCCTAAAACGGAGATCGTATGCAAAAGTTACGACCCCGGGAAGTTGATGTACTAACTTACCCAAACGGGACCCACATGACTTTTGGCGCTTCATCTCCTAGGGTTAGGTTTTTGGATGTCTAGGACTTTTGGCATTCCTGTTTATTGTAAAAATGCCTCCAGAGCCTCATTGTAATCATCTTCTTGCGAATGCGAGTAGTCGTCACATCTCTTCTCAGAGATAAGCT
>ML778436.1:1235816-1265966 GCA_009831015.1 Picea engelmannii | reverse complement strand
TGTGTTTATGGTTGCATCTCTGATTTATTTCTGTTATATTATTGAATATCTGTGATATCTTTGTGCATTTCTTTATTATATCTCCGATCTCATTTCGTGCCGAAAATAATCCGGATCAGTGGTATCAGAGGAGGCTGCTCTTGATCGTTTTTTCAGTGCATGTCCCCGACGAGGTCCGAGTATAGCAAGTTGGGTCTTGAGCTTGTCTCTCTTGAAGACAATCACTCTCGCACACCCAAGAAACCCTCAATGGCGGAAGAAAAGAAAAACGACTTAATAGACAATCCTATCAATCTGTTGCTTGAGAAAGCTCTCGCGCGACAGAGAGACGAAATGATGGAGAATTTTGCCCACATCCTTCAACGCCTGTCGATAACATCAGGCGCATCTTCGTCAAGCGGCCACTTTGGAGGCACCTCGCCTTTCAAGGTACAAGTCAATTTTGATATTCCTGTATTTGAAGGATAGATAGATGCAGAAGCCCTAGAAAAATGGTTAACTCTGCTAGAAGGTTATTTCTCTGTTCACAATTTTTCTGACAAAGAAAAGATCACCTTTGCACCCCTTAAAGCTCTCCCTCATGTCAAACATTGGTGGGAAACTTACTGGGAGCAAATTTCCACAGAGGAGTTTGGAATATATGGAGCCGATCCCACTTGGGATTTTTTTGTCGATGCAGTAAAGGAACAGTATTATCATGTTGGCAACTATGAGGGCCGGTACATGAGATGGACCACACTGCGGCAAGAGGGGCCAAACAATTCTGGAGTTCACCAATACCTTCCATACCTTGCACACCAAGCTAGGTATCAAAGACTCCGAGCGACAATTGGTTCTAAAATACTGTGGGCCTGTACACAGATACATCCAAATTGAAATGGATTTTCTGGACATCTCATCACTCGGTGCTGCTTATTGATATGCTGTTAAAATCGAGCAGAAATTTAAGCACCAGAACAAATGGGAGTTCGGGTCTGCAAATTCGCAACAACTGAAGTATGAAAAAGACGGCCCTAACAAACAGTCTCCTGAAAACCAGTCCAAGACACAAGAAAAGAAGGGTCAAGGGAAGACAAAGAAGGACATCGAAAAATGGTGCGAGTTCCACAAAAGCCCCTGGCACAACACCGATGAATGTCGCTCAAAACAGTCATTAGTGGCCGAGATCAAAGACAAAGAACCGAACCCTAATTCTGAAGATGATTATGAAAATAATGGTAAAGGACAGATCATTCACGCGGACCCCACTGCTATTGTCGCTACTACAACAATTCAACCAGAAGAACCAACAGATCCTGAAGAGGGGAGCGCATTTTTCATTCACAGATGTGGGTGAAGGGGACCCTGTTTCATTTTATTGTTGATAGCGGAAGCCAGAAGAACCTCATCTCAGCAGAGGTCATCAAACAGTTGGGATTGTCGACAACACCACACCTGCATCCATACAACATTGGGTGGCTTCGCCAAGGACGAGATCTTCGTGTCATCCAACAGTGTTGATTATCATACGGCATCCAACCCTTCAAGGATGAGGTATTATGTGATGTTGCCCCACTGGATGTCTGTGATGTGCTCTTGGGCCAACCATATATGTGAAGACGCCATGTTGTTTATGAGTCTCGACCCCATAGTGTCATTATTACTTTGGGGGGTCATCTCTACAGAATATCAGAGGTAGTTTCGACTACGGTTCCACCTAAAAAGTGTCGCAAGGTAGTATCTCATCCTGTAAAATTAAGCTTCTTCACAATCTATTCAAAAGGAGAACAAAAGGACACTGCAACCACTACAGCCTTGCCCCAAGCACCTTCTATCCAACAGAAGCAGGTCGACAAGGTTGCAACAAAGCGCAAATATTCCTTATGCACAACGTCCTCTCATGTAGCCCAACTTGTTGAATAGCCTCAACCTCAAAAGGTTCATGACAGACTTCCACAAACTGAGCAGCGCGACGTCTCCAGCAATACAAGCAGCTCACCCAGATAAAGATCCATCAAACGTTTTTCCCTCTCCCCTGGTAACTCAACGCAATGGAGACTATTGCTTCCTAATGAGGGAGGATTTATACAGGTGGATATCGATGGCCACCCACCTTTTTCGACTGGCTCAAAACAGTTTTCTAACAATTTTGACAATTTACTATTTTTAGCAGGTTTTAACTTTCAGGGCCATTTTGAGGGCCTAAATGAAGGTTTTCAAGATCAAGGTTCATAATGATAGTCAAAGGAATGATTGAGCCCCCAAAATGAATCTCCTCGAAGATACCTTTCCAATGAGCTATCATACACCTAAAACGGAGATCGTATGCAAAAGTTACGACCCCAGGAAGTTGATGTACTGACTTACCCAAACGGGGCCCACATGACTTTTGGTGCTTCATCTCCTAGGGTTAGGTTTTTGGATGTCTAGGACTTTTGGCATTCATGTTTATTGTAAAAAGGCCTCTAGAGCCTCATTGTAATAATATTCTTGCGAATGCGAGTAGCCGTCACATCTCTTCTCAGAGATAAGCTGCCACCATTCTAGCGAGTCTTTCACTCTATATTTTTACAGTCTCTGTACATTTCTTTCATTAATAGAAATCGTGTATTACTGCATATCTGTGTTTATGGTTGCATCTCTGATACATTTCTGTTATATTATTGAGTATATGTGATATCTCTGTGCATTTCTTTATTATATCTCCGATCTCATTTCATGTTGAAAATAATCCTGATCAGTGGTATCAAAGCAGGCTGCTCTTGATCGTTTTTTGAGTGCATGTCCCCGACGAGGTCCGAGTATAGAAAGTTGGGTCTCGAGCTTGTCTCTCTTGAAGACAATCTCTCTTTCACACCCAAGAAACCGTCAATGGCGGAAGAAAAGAGAAACGACAGAGCAGACGATCCTATCAATCTTTTGCTTGAGCAAGCTCTCACGCGACAGAAGGACGAAATGATGGAGAATTTTGCCCACATCCTTCAGCCTGCCGATAACAGTAGGCGCATCTTCGTCAAGCGGCCACTTTGGAAGCACCTCACCTTTCAAAGTACAATTCAATTTTGATATTCCTGTATTTGAAGGACAGATAGATGCAGAAGCCCTAGAAAAATGGTTAACTCTGCTAGAAGGTTATTTCTCTGTTCACAATTTTTCCGACAAAGAAAATATCGCCTTCGCACTCCTTAAATCTCTCCCTCATGTCAAACATTGGTGGGAAACTTACTGGGAGAAAAGTTCCACAGAGGAGTCTGGAATATATGGAGTTGATCCCACTTGGGATTTTTTTGTGGATGCGGTAAAGGAACAGTATTACCTTGTTGGCAACTATGAGGACCAATACATGAGATGGACCACACTGTGGCAAAAGAGGGGCCAAGAAGTTCCAGAGTTCACCAATACCTTCCATACCTTGCGCACCAAGTTGGGTATCAAATACTCTAAGCGACATTTGGTTCTGAAACACCGTGGGGCTCTACACAGATACATCCAAACTGAAATGGATTGTCTGGACATATCATCACTCGGTGTTGCGTATCGATATGCTGTCAAAATCGAGCAGAAATTTAAGCATCAGAACAAACAGTAGTTCGGGTCTGCAAATCCGCAAAAACCGAAGTATGACAAAGACGAACCTAACAAACAGACTCCTAGAAACCAGTCCAAGACACAAGAAAAAAAGGGTCATGGGAAGACAAAGAAGGACACTGGAAAATGGTGCGAGTTCCACAAAATCCCCTGGCACAACACCGATGAATGTCGCTGAAAACAACCATTAGTGGCCGAGATCAAAGACAAAGAGTCGAACCCTAATTCAGAAAATGATTTTGAAAATAATGGTAAAGGACAGAGCATTGACACAGACCCCACTTCTATTGTCGTTACTGCAGCAATTCAACCAGAAGAACCAACAGATCCTGAAGAGAGGTAGCGCCTTTTTCATTCACAGATCTGGGTGAAGGGGACTCGCTGCATTTTATTGTTGATAGCGGAAGCCATGAGAACCTCATCTCAGCAGAGGTCGTCAAACAGTTGGGATTGTTGACAACACCACACCCGCATCCATACAGCATTGGGTGGCTTTGCCAAGGACGAGATCTCCATGTTAATCAACAATGTCGATTATCATACGGCATCAAACCCTTCAATAATGAGGTATTATGTGATGTTTCCCCACTGGATGTCTTTGATGTGCTCTTGGGCCAACCATATATGTGGAGGCGCCATGATGTTTATGAGTCTTGACCCCGTAGTGTCATTGTTAATTTTAGGGGTCATCTCTATAGAATACCAGAGGTAGTTCCGACTACTGTTCCACCTAAAAAGTGTCGCAAGGTAGTATTTCATCCTGCAAAATTCAGCTTCTTCACAATCTGTTCAAAAGGAGAACAAAAGGACACTGCAACCACTACAGCCTTGCCCCAAGAACCTTTTATCCAACAGAAGCAGGTCGACAAGGTTGCAGCAAAGTGCAAAGATTCCTTCTGCACACCGTCCTCTCATGTAGCCTGACTTGTTGAACAGCCTCAACCTCAGAAGGTTCGTGACAGACTTCCACAAGCTGAGCAGCGCGACGTTTCCAGCAATACAAGCAGCTCACCAAGATGCAGATCCAACAAACGTTTTTCCCTCTCCCCCAGTAACTCAATGCAATGGAGACCATTGCTTCCTAAGGAGGGAGGATTGATCCAGGTGGATATCGATGGCCACCCACCTTTTTCGACTGGCTCAAAACAATTTTTTGGCAATTTTGGCAATTTACTATTTTTAGCAGGTTTTAACTTCCGGGGCCATTTTGAGGGCCTAAATGAAGGTTTTTCAAGATCGAGGTTCTCAATGATATTCAAAGGCATGATTGAGCCCCCAAAATGAATCTCCTTGAAGATACCTTTCCAACGAGCTATCATACGCCTAAAACAGAGATCGTATGCAAAAGTTACGACCCCGAGAAGTTGATGTACTAACTTACCCAAACGGGGCCCACATGACTTTTGGCGCTTCATCTCCTAGGGTTAGGTTTTTGGATGTCTAGGACTTTTGGCATTCGTGTTTATTCTAAAAAGGCCTCCAGAGCCTCATTGTAATCATCTTCTTGCGAATGCGAGTAGTCGTCACATCTCTTCTCAGACATAAGCTACCACCATTCTAGCGAGTCTTTCACTCTGTATTTTTACAGTCTCTGTACATTTCTTTCATTAATAGAAATCGTGTATTACTGCATATCCGTGTTTATGATTGCATCTATGATACATTTATGTTATATTATTGAATATCTATGATATCTCTGTGCATTTATTTATTATATCTCCGATCTCATTTCGTGTCGAAAATAATCTAGATCAGTGGTATCAGAGCAGGCTGCTCTTGATTGTTTTTTCAGTGCATGTCCCCGACGAGGTCCGAGTATAGAAAGTTGGGTCTCGAGCTTGTCTCTCTTGAAGACAATCACTCTCGCACACCCAAGAAGCCCTCAATGGCGGAAGAAAAGAAAAACGATGGAGTAGACGATCCTATCAATCTGTTGCTTGAGCAAGCTCTCACACGACAGAGGGACGAAATGATGGAGAATTTTTCCCACATCCTTCAACGCCTGCCAATAAAAACAGGTGCATCTTCGTCAAGCGACCACTTTGGAGGCACCTCACCTTTGAAGGTACAAGTCAATTTTGATATTCCTGTATTTGAAGGACAGATAGATGCAGAAGCCCTAGAAAAATGGTTAACTCTGCTAGAAGGTTATTTCTCTGTTCACAATTTTTCTGACAAAGAAAAGATCACCTTCGCACTCCTTAAAGCTCTCCCTGATGTCAAACATTGGTGGGAAACTTACTGGGAGCAAAGTTCCACAGAGGAGTCTGAAATATATGGGGCCGATCCCACTTGGCATTTTTTTGTGGATGCGGTAAAGGAACAATATTACCCTGTTTGCAACTATGAGGACCAGTACATGAGATGGACCACACTGCAGCAAGAGAGGGGCCAAGCAGTTCCGGAGTTCACCAATACCTTCCATACCTTGCGCACCAAGCTGGGTATCAAAGACTCCTAGCGACATTTGGTTCTGAAATACCACGGGGCTCTACACATATACATCCAAACTGAAATTGATTTTCTGGACATCTCATCACTCGGTGCTGCTTATCGATATGCTGTCAAAATCGAATAGAAATTTAAGCACCAGAAAAAATGGGAGTTCGGGTCTGCAAAGGGTTTTGGTCCCTTTCTTGACGTAGGGTGGTCCATCTGGTGTACTATTCCTCATAGCTTCCAACAAGGTAGTATTGTTCTTTAATGGCACACTGGAAGGAATCCCATGTAGGGGCCACCACAAAAATTGCAAATTCCTCCACGACCCTTTGCTCAGAGTAAGTATCCCACCAGTATTTAATATGGGGAACGACCTTGATGAGTGAAAAAGTGATCTTTTCCCTATTGGAAAAATTGTGGACCGAAAAATATCCTTCGAGCAGATTCAACCATTTATCTACAACATCCACATCTATCACTCCTTCAAATTATCAAAATTTACCTGTACCTTGAAGGGGGTTGCATGGCCGCTTGATGAAGATGCTTCTCTCATGGGCAACCGTCAAATGATCTACACAAAGTTGTCCATCATTTCGTTCCTTTGTTGCGCGAGGGCTTCCTCGAGAAACATTTTAATAGGATCTCCTGCTCCATCATCTTTCTTTTCGTCTCCCATGGTTTGTTGTCGGGCTCGACACAACCGATCTGGTAATGAATCGATTGGTTCGAGTCCCAACTTCTTGTACCTAGACCTTGTCGAGGACATGCACGAAGAAAAATAAATGAAGAGCAGATTGATCTGTTACCACTGATCCGGATTTAAGAGCGGAACAAACTAATTAACAGACTGAATATAATAAACACAGAGATAGGAAGAATAACACAAATATCCAGTGAACAATATCTTCTATTAAATAATGAAATAGGCTGAAACTGTAAAACTGCAGAACTAAAACTTGCTCAAATGATGGTAGCTATCTCTGAGAAGAGATGTGGCTGCTATGCGCATCCGTCTAAGTAGAGAATGGATTACAATGAGGCTCCAAAGGCCCTTTTCATATTACTCATCAATGACAAAACCCTAGAGATCCAAAAACCTAACCCTAGAAGGTGAAACGCCAAAATTCATGTGGGCCCTATGGGTAAGTTGGTGTAATTTGGTACCTCAACTTCCTACGGTCGTAACTTTTGCATACGACCTCCGTTTTAGGCGCGTGATATCCCGTTGGAAAGGTATTTCAAAGAACTACACATTTTGTCTTCAAACTCTGACTCTATCCATAGTCTAAATATTGCGAGTAAAAAAAAACGTTTAGGGCCCCAAAACAACCCTAGAAATACAACAAGATGTGCTGACATGAAAACATACAAAATACGCTAGTTGGATTAGGCGAGAGGTCACCCATATCCACTCGGAGAATGTGTGGGGATTCAGAAAACCCCAGAATTGTAGTTTTTACAATTATAAAGTAGTACAGAAGGACGTTCTAAACAAAAAACGGACATGAGGAGCCAGTTGGAATAGGTGGGTGGTAACCAATATCCACCTGGATCATGTACCTGGTTAACACCAGGCCGGATATATGCTTTGCAATGAACACATTGAATCTGTACATGGTTGAGCCTAGACATGTACATTTGGTAGCAACAAAGCATGTGTTGAGGAACCTGCATGGTACAGTTGGATATGGACTTAGATATGTCTTAGACGGTAAAGTAAAGCTGCAAGGTTATACAGACTCTAATTGGGCGGGGAGTGCAGTGGACATGAAAAACACATCAAGATGTTGCTTCAGTTTGAGATCAGGTATGATCTCATGGTTGAGCAGAAAACAGATGTTAGTGTCACTCAGTACAACAAAAGAAAAATATATAGCAGCCAATGTTGTAAGCTGTGAAGCAATGTGGCTTTGGAAGTTACTTGCATGGTTATTTGATCTAGAGTTGGAGCCAAATTTGATATATTGTGATAATCAAAGTTGTGTAAAGATTTAAGAGAATCCAGTTTTTCATGACAAGTCAAAAGTATAAAGAGATAAAATACCATTTCATCCGAGACATGGTGCAGAAAGGAGCAATGGAGCTCCAATACATATCCACAGATGAGTAGATAATAAACATTGTTAAGGTTTAAGCTATTATTAGGTTTCTTTTCAATTTACTAGATAACCATAGCATAGATAGGATCACCGAGAGAAACACAATCACAAGAGTACACAAGCATTTATCTTGGGAAACTCTCAAGGGGAAGAAAACCCAACAAAACTTCTTTAATGTAGATTCAATAACCAAGTACCATAGCCAATCCAATGCCAAGACAATAAACCAAACACTAGAGACTATTCTCTCCCAAGCAATGGGCCTCTCTCTCTTCCTTCTTCCAACAACCGGTAACTGCAACTTCCTTCAATACTTGCGCACTAGTTGAGTGAGCTGAGTGAGTGAACAAATGAGTGGCTGGCTTCCTTTATTTATACACACTGGCAAGCGCTGAAAGGAGGTCTCTCTTCACTAGCAGGGTTGCCTTGTCTTTCTGGGTGGTTAGAACCACTTTAATTTGCCTGGGGGACGACTTCTTAATTTGCATATTACAATTAGGGTTTGACCAATCCGCAAAAGGGGATTTGGTCAATTACAATGCCCGACGTGATCAATCCACAAAAGGGGATTGAGCTAATGAATAATAAATCAATAATAAATAGAATACTCTTTGCAGTTACAATATTTCAACACTCCCCCTTAAAAAGAAGGGTATTCTACAACATCATCAGGAGAGAGAGAGAGAGGGAAACAACATCAACTGGGTAACAACATCAATTGGATAACATCATCAACTGGGTAACAACATCCACTGGGCAACATCATCAACTGGGCAACATCATCAACTAGATAACATCATCAACTAGGTAACAACATCAACTAGATAACAAGAGGCATCAATATAATCCACTTGGTCATCTGGCATCACGATCATTGTCTGGTTCTCCATGAATCCATATTAAAGAAGTTTTGTTCTATTTATCTTCATGCAAAAGATACTCTTTCTTTCTTTCATCTTCACGTAGAAGATACTCTTTCTTATCTTCACACAAAAGATATCTTATCTTCACACAAAAGATGTCTTATCTTTACACATAAGATATTCTATGAGTTTTGCCATTCCTTTTATGTTCTCCCTTCTCTTGTAGTCATCTATCTCACCCATCCACTGGGGAGGACTACTACCATAGCTTCACTCCTAGTCATCCCACATTAACTAGAGAAGCTAAGATGCTAGCCTGGGCAAGACTAGACTCCCTTTCCATTATCCACGCAGGATCATGACACAAACCTCAAGAGCCAACTAACCATACCACATGGTCAAGGTTTGTGTTCCAGGCTACTCAATCCTTGGCTAGAGGAGAGTATCTTCCCGCTGCCCCTTGGATAAATATCCACACTCCTTTCTACAAGGATGGTCACACCCCTCTCTACGAGGGTATTCTAGCATGTCCCTAGAGTATCCAAAACTCAATACTTGGGCAGAGGCCAACCTTGGCAAATTTCTCACTCCCCTTCTCTACAAAGGTCTCTTCCTTCTCTATGAAGGTCTCTTCTCTTTTCCTTCTCTGTGAAGGTCTACCTGTGGGATTGCTCATTCCTTCTCTACGAAGGTCTCTTCCTTAATATCCTGGGTACCTTCTTGAGTTCAGACATTTCTTTCTTTCTGACTTCATACTGGGTCAACCTGCTCCCTCTACATCTATAAGAACGGTACTGGAGCAACCTCCAGTTACCTCCATCTCATCAACTATATCTGAGTATCCATCTTTATCTTCATCTTGAACATTTATGTTCTGCATCTTTAAGAGCCACCTGCTCCTATATAAATACTAGATATTATCTGGTCTTTACTGACTATCACCATATCATAAGTCCTCCTACTGTTGTCTAACTTCTGCAAGTCAAGGCATAAGTTCTTTCTTCCGAGACCTATAAACTTACTTACAATATGTTTTCTGAGATATGTCACTTAGCCAATCAGTCAGTAACAATAAGAAGTAATCAAATAAAACTATATCATGATTTCTATCAAAGTAGTACACATCTTTTCTTAAGCAAAACTTGTTCAACCATGTACACATCTGAAACCCTAATCATGAATAAGACTTTTGAACTCTTTTTCACTCTAGCTATGAAATTACCAAATTTTCCCTTACTATCATAGCTAAACACACACCTTTGTCACTCTCATGAGTGATCATACCTGAAATGAATATTTTGTCTCTTTCTTTATCCTCTTCTTTGATACTACCTTCATAAATCTACATAGACACTCAAATAAAACGAGGTTAATTAACATTCTCACAAAAATCTAACTTGTAATGATAAAGTATTAAAGTAAACAAGATACTAAAAATAAACATGAATACTTATCTTTTGTTTTTGTGTGGGGAGGCTCCACATACTCCACCATTTGTTATCTTTCTTCAGATCAACTATCTTCAACTTAAAGTACATATTTCTCAATTTCTACTAAATCTTTCTTTGAGGGAGGAGATTCCTCTTCCTCTGCCACATGTGCTTGATGCTTTATTTTCCCTTTTCCTTGAGGACAGTCATAGGAAAAGTGTCCCAACTTTTGACAGTTGTAGCATCTGATCTTTGAAACATCTTTCTTCTTATCTAAAAATCTTACAAAGTTAGCTTCTTTACTGTTCTTCCTGAAGGAACTTCTTATGTTCTTCTGAACTGTAAGAGCTCCCTCTTCGTCAACAATTAATCTATTTTGTTGGTCTGCAAGTCTAGATTCTTCGTGTGTGCAATCTGCCCATAACTTATCAAACTTGGGTAACTTGCTTCTTGCACACACTCCTTGTACAAAAGGAATCCAAAATGTTGGAAACCCATTTAGGGTTGTGGTTACAAGCTCTTTGTTAGTAATGACATCTCCAATAGATGCAAGATGATCTCTAATTTGAGAAACTCTCATAAGGTAGGATGAGACAGATTCTGAGTTTTTCATCTTCATATTACGAAGATTTCTTAAGGCAAGATTATGGCTAATGTCTTTGCTTTCATATAACTCGTTGAGTGCTTCATACATTTGTCTTGCTGTCTGTAGTTTGGATATATGAGGGATCAAGTGATCCTTTACTGAATCTGACATGATTCTCTTTGCTTTCTTTTCATTCTTCTTGTGCTTGGTCTTTTTCTCTTCTTCCTCTGGTTCTGGTATACCCACTGTAACATGTTCTAGGAGATCATTCTTGTCTAGAATCATCTGCAACCTATGCTTCCAAGATCTGAAGTTTCTAGATCCTTCCAGCCCGTCTTCTACCCTCATACCGGTAGCCATTCTTTTTTGCAGTAGAAACCCTAGCCCTTCGGGCTATAGAAATAATAGAAAAATCAAATTTCTTGGATCTGAAAACTGAACTCGCCAAAATATGCGTTGGACTAAGGTGAGTATGTTGGTATAATCAGTTTATGAAAATTCCAATTTCTGACCCTTGAAACTAGACCTGCAAAATTCTGGATTGCAACTTCTGGTTTTCTGGTACTTCTAGTACTGGTGAAAACTAGGGTTTCATTTTCCAGGAGTTCTATGCACTAAAAAGGCGCGTTGAAGGTGTCAATGAGTTCCTTAGGCTAGGGCACACTTTTCTAGATGATCTTTTGGCTGAAATTCCTCTTCAATAAAAGCCCTAATTTTCTTGTACGACAACAGTGACGTTTTTCTTTTTCCTGTGAAAAATGCTCTCTTCAGCTTAGCTCTGATACCATGTTAAGGTTTAAGCTATTATTAGGTTTCTTTTCAATTTACTAGATAACCATAGCATATATAGGATCACTGAGAGAAACACAATCACAAGAGTACACAAGCATTTATGCTGGGAAAACCTCAAGGGGAAGAAAACCCAACAAAACTTCTTTAATATAGATTCAATAACCAAGTACCATAGCCAATCCAATGCCAAGACAATAAACCAAACACTAGAGAATATCCTCTCCCAAGCAATGCGCCTCTCTCTCTTCCTTCTTCCGGCAATTGGTAACTGCAGCTTCCTTCAATACTTGTGCACTAGATGAGTGAGCTGAGTGAGTGAACAAATGAGTGGTTGGCTTCCTTTATTTATACAAACTGGCAAGCACTGAAAGGAGGTGTCTCTTCACTGGCAAATCTGACTTGTCTTTATGGGTGGTTAAAACCACTTTAATTTGCCTGGGGGCCGACTTCTTAATTTTCATATTACAATTAGGATTTGACCAATCCGCAAAAGGGGATTTGGTCAATTACAATGCCCGACATGATCAATCCACAAAAGGGGATTGATCTAATGAATAATAAATGAATAATAAATAGAATACTCTTTGCAGTTACAATATTTCAACAAACACTCTCACCAATCCTTTGTCTAGAGTGAAGTATGAGTACTTCAGAGACAAGCTTGGCGTGATGCAGAATGTCCACCCTCGTTGAGAGGGAGTTGTGATGTTTCTCCTACAACAGGAAGATACTATCCCTTTGGCCAAGGGTTTCCTAGATTAGTCATGTGAAGTGACTGAGGGAGTAATGACTAGCTTGGTACAAGTCTTTCCTACACCATGTGAAGTGGATAGGTGTGATTGGGACTTGTAGCGTGGTCTTTCCTATGCCATGTGAAATGGATAGGTGTGATTGGGACCATGGCATAGCCTTGCCTAGGCCATGTGAAGTGGCTATGTGTGAATGGGGCTATGGTGGTAGTATTAGCCATACCATGTGAAGTGGATGGGTGTGATTGAGACTACTAGGAGAGGAGAAACATCATAGCATAGTCATATGACTATGGTGGTAGTCTTTCCCATACCATGTGAAGTGGATGGGTGTGATTGGGACTACTAGGAGAGGAGAAACATCATAGATACTTGCAACGTAGTCTTGTGACTATGGTGGTAGTCTTTCCCATGCCATGTGAAATGGATTGGTGTTATTGGGACTACTAGAAGAGAACATCATGGAAGAATACCTCCCTAGCTAAGAGGGAGTGTTGATGTTTTGGTAGCAGCGGGAGGTATTCCCTCCTAGACAACTTTTCTTAGAGAATAAGAAGATTTCAAGAAGTCAAAGGAATACCATTGAACAATTGAAGAACACCCCGAAAGAGAAGTCGGCCCACAGGAAAATAATAAATTGGAAATATAATTTCCAAGAAGAGAAGTTGGCCCCAGCTAAGTGAAAGAACAAGTATAAATAAATGTGACACCTTGCTCATTTCATCATCATCACATCAACTCTCTTATTCTAGTACACAGTGCCCAATTGTCTCGTGGCAGTTACAGTTTCAGTTACCAGTTGTGCCAGTTCTGTGGTGCGCTATCTCGTTCTTGGTGATTTCTCTTGTGCGCTAAGGTTGTGTGGTGTTTCTCAACTGTCTACCCTCGCTAGGGTTTGACAAGGAGAAGAGATAAGTTCTTCTATCATGGTTTCTTCATTATCAACTTGCTCTTGTGAATAGAGCTTGTTCATGGTTGTATTGTATTATCAGAAAAATTATCTCTAAGAAAATTTGGTTGGATTTTTCCCTGGGTTTGGGGTTTTCTCAGGATAAATCTTTGTGTCTTCTTGTGCTTGTTTATTCAGCTTATATTTTCAGTGTATGGTAAAAGAAGATCTAAATACTTTGGTAAATCTATTGCTCTAAAAATTTAAGAAAATCTAATAGTTTCTAGCAATTCTCATCCATGTGCCCATCTACATCACAATCCCCTAATCCTCCGATCTTCGAGCATACTTCAATCCAAGTCCTCATTCTTTTGCCACTGCCCTTCTTCTTTCCCAACTTTTTTTTTTATATTTTCCATCTCTTTTTGGTTGGTTTTGCATGAAGCAAGCAATGTTTATTATAATGTTTCCTTGGAATACCAACCATCATGTGCTTAGTTTCATCTCCTTGAGGCCTTAGGCCTTTTATGTTCATGTTGATTGTTGACTTCAAATTTTGCCAAAGATTCCTTTCTACAAAGTTTGGAAGAGATAAATTCATATCCCTTTTCAATCACCCATCGTTCACTTGAACATTGATTTGGAATAGGGAATTTATGTCTCCACTTGCCTTTCGTTGTTGCAATGTGGTGCAAACCATAGTTCTATCCACATCGGAGGTGCTTTCTACCTCTATTTTTCCCATCTTGGTTGTTTTTATTGCTCCCTTCTTGGATTTGTACAATTTTGGATGCAATTTCGAATGAAGTATCCAACAATTATCATCTCCATGTGCCCATCTACATCATAATGGAGTAAAGCTAACTTTGTCACAGAAGCAATTTCTTTCCAGCCACAAATGTGATAAGAATCAGACAAAATTTTCAAGGACAAGCATAGTTCCACCACAATCCATGTTTGGTGCATGAAAGAATGATGCGATCTAGGGTTTTGCCCAATTTTGAATCAACCCAAATTGTCCAAAATTTGATCAAGATCGATAAGAATTGTGACTTCATATATGACTAGATTTCAACGATTCAAGGGAAGATTGCTTACACTTGGTTGGTCTTATTTCTTGTATTTTCTGATCTTAAGGCATAATAATAATAATTTGTTTTTAGATCACACCAAACCAGACACCAAATTGGTGTATGGGACCCATTGTTTGTGGGAAAGGGACCCCTCTGGATTTGAACCTGTGAAATCAACCCAAATTGTCCAAAATTTGATCAAGAACTAGACACCAAATTGGTGTATGAGACCCATTGTTTGTGGGAAAGGGACCCCTCTGGATTTGAACCTGTGACCTCCAAGGAAGAAACACATGCTCTAAACCATTAGGCCTACATTTAAACACATTTTTTTAGTTATTAACTTTAAATTTTTTTATTTAAGTTCTTAGCAAAAAAATTTAATTATTAACATCATTATCTTTATTTAATTTTTTTTATTTAATGTATTACATGCATTTTTTAATAACATTTTTTAATTATTAACTTTATAATTTAAAAAATATTTACTTTATAACTTTTATATGAACTAGCTCATGATGTTTAACTCATTGTTCACTTCATGGTCTTTAATTGAGTTTTTCTATTTAACTTTGATAGGAAAATCTGATCTTACCTGTTTAAGAGGTTACAGGTTCAAATCCAGAGGGGGGTAGGGTATGTATACCTTCGTAGACTTTACCAGTCAAATCGTTGGGCAGAGGGGGGTCCCTTGTCCCACAAACAAGGGGGTCTCATACACCAATTTGGTGTGCTGACTTGGCCGCGACCTTAAAAATAGATTATTATTATTATTATTAATATGCAATGTGAGCTAAACGGTTATGTTAGCTTTTCGAAACAGATTTTTTTAACCCATTAGGTTAACTTTTATAGGCACATTTTTTTAAATATTGACTTCTATTTAACCCTGGTAAGATCTGATCTTGCGTGTTAATATGCGATGCAAGAGTTTTTTTTTCACCCTGATGATATATCAGAGCTGATATCCATATGATCAGCGCTATAATGCTTGCTCTCCACCATTCTAAATTATTTGAGCAAGTGAGCCATCTAGCTATAGACGAGACCTTCCAATCAATAATACTCTTCAAGTACAAAGTTTCATCGGATATAAGGTTAGGATATGGACGCAGTTATTTAACGAAGTAAAACAAAGAAGACGAGAAGCTCGGAAAACCTTCCTAATTCAATGAAACAGAAAAAGGCAGAAGTATGATGTTTGCCCTCTTCTTCTGATTTCTTGATATTTTTATTCTCAAATAATGTTATGATTAGGGTTAGCTGTCATATAAAACTGATGAGCCCTGAGCCCATGTTTGATGATCATCATCTGACCATGTTCAGTGCCTGTTGTCAGGGTCTGAACCCACGTTCTTATATATCTGTCATATAAAAGTGAGGATGATCATCAACTTATTATCATGTTCAGTGAATGTCAAGGTTTGAATTGACGTTCTTATACAAAACATTATCTGCTATGCAGTGTGAGTAAATAACTGGTTTATTGTCTGTGCATCCTGTTTGTTAAATACATATTATTTATCATTTATCTGATAGTATTAGGACAGGATGCACCAGACAATAAGTCAATCATTAACTCATTACATTTAATGACAATATTTTATTACTTTCTTATTAGTAAACTAAACAACCAATATTTTTTTCAATTCTAATAACATTTATCACTTACCAATTCTGTATACTAAAAAGTGGTAGACAGAAGTTGTCAAAGAAAGGTAGCTTGGGGGAGGAGTGAGTAATTTTAGTAGAATCCTAAAGAATCAGATCAAAGTACAAATTTTAGTTGAATCCTTAAGAATCAGATCAAAGTACAAGCATTTGCAAATCGAAAAAACTACACATTTGCAGAATTTCCATTAACATTGTAGACGGGAAAGAAATTGCAATTTCGAAATTTTTTATTGTAATGTCTTTAATTCTTTTAATGTTGCAGATGGATTTCTTGATCCCCAATTTCAATAAAACAATTAACAATTATAACTTGAAATTTGAATTTTTTTCACCAAATTTTGAACGAAAAGACAGGTTTGTTTGCTTTAGCATATTCCGATAGTTCAGCGCTCATTGATGAGGATCACAGGGGACAGCCACCACCTCAAGTGGCATGATGTGAAATAACGAAAAGTCGATCTTAAGAGGAGAACAAAGGATGCAAAACAGGTTCTGTGCACTCTATGATCTATAACCCTGGTTATCTAGGTGGGAATGTTATGGCTGTGCAGGGGAAGGCCCAGAGGACATCCTAGAGGTTGGTAGGAAGGCAGAGCTTCTTCATATCAGACTGGATACGAGGGAATGGTATGCCAATTTTATGGAAGTTAATATATATACAAATTTATTTTTTCCTAAAATTTAGTAAAAGTTTTACTTGAAGTTATAAGTCTCAAGAAGTTATAGGTTTCAATTGATTGATAGAAACATTCATTATAGAATTTTTTCCTTCAAAACTTTAATCCATTTAAAAAAAATCCAAATCTTCAAAATTTCCAAAAAATAAATATATCAAAGTCAAATTTTATCTTGATGGAAAAAATAAACTCACCGAAAGTCACGAAAAAGATTAAGTCTATAGACTTATTAATTCACTCCAATTTTATGATCTAAAATATTTAACCATTTTTAACTAAGAAATGAGCTCCTTGAACACAAATATGAGAAGATATATACAAAGCTGTAATGCAATAAGATCACAAATGAGAAGACATATCATGCCCTTGTTCGATGCAGGGAGAGGATGCGTGACAGGAACAAATTCCAAGCTCGTCAGAGAAGAATCCACTACTGCAAGTGCGAGGTTGGATAAAGGAGAAGATGGAGAAGCTCACCCTCGAGTGCGACTCGCGAGGTTGGAGCAGGAGAAGATGAAGAAGCTCACCCTCAAGAAACGGATGGTATACTTCCTTGAAATGATCAGATCATGAATGAAGTGCGGGCATTATTGAAGACGAATTCTTAATACAGCTATAGTTGGAAATGGTAAATTGTTAAAGTTGATCTGTTTAAACAAACTGTAAGTATGAATAATTATAATAATAATAATAATCTAATTTTAAGGTCACGACAAAGCCAGATACCAAATTATAATAATAATCTAATTTTAAGGTCACGACAAAGCCAGATACCAAATTCAGATACCAAATTAGTGTAAGAGACCTCCTTGTTTATGAAACAAGGAACTTCCTTCACCCAACAATTTGACTGGTAAAATCTACGAAAGTATACATACCCTACCCCTCTGGATTTGATATATATACCCCTCTAGATTTGATATATATATGTAGTTTGATAACAATGTCCCTGATTTATTCTGAATTTTGTTTAATTCTGTTATGTTTAAATTTCCAACATATGTATCTAAATATTTGTATATAGTTTAAATTTCCAACATATGTATCTTAATAATATGTATCTAAATATTTGTATATATGTATCTAAATATTTGTATATAGTTTAAATTTCCAACATATGTATCTAAATATTTGTATATAGCAACAATAGTCACAATTCCAATTCCAACCCCCTCTGGATTTGATATATTGATATATATGTAGTTTGATAGCAATGTCCCTGGTTTATTCTGAATTTTGTTTAATTCTGTTATGTTTAGATAAATTTTGTTTAATTCTGTTATGTTTAGATTTCCAGCATATGTATCTAAATATTTGTATATAGCAACAATTGTCACAATTCCAATATGTATCTAAATATTTGTATATAGCAACAATTGTCACAATTCCAATTCCAATTTTGCATTGGATTGAAAGATGATTTTAGATAACTTGATATTTTTTTCCCAAAGATGATTTTAGATAACTTATTTTTTTTTCAAAAAACCTTGTGCGTATGGAGAATGACTCAACTTTTTTCCCAAAGATGATTTTAGATAACTTGATATTTTTTTCCAAAAAAACCTTGTGTGCGGATGGAGAATGGCTCAACTGTCCATCACAATAACTATTAATAACCCAGTAAAACTCATCACAATAACTATTAATAACCCAGTAAAACTCAACTAGATTAGAACCGTCCATCACAATAACTATTAATAACACAGTAAAACTCAACTAGACTAGAACCGAAAACTCACAACAAACTCCACCTTAAACTCAACTAGACTAGAACCGTCCATCACAATAACTATTAATAACCCAGTAAAACTCAACAAAAACTCACAACAAACCCCACCTTCAACAAACTCCACCTTAAACTCAACTAGACTAGAACCGTCCATCCCAATAACTATTAATAACCCAGTAAAACTCAACTAGACTAGAACCGAAACCTCACAACAAACTCCACCTTAAAACAATCCGTCCGAACGAACCCACTGGACTCAAAGAACTCACAGAATCTCACTGGACTCAAAGAATCTGACACACTGGACTCAAAGAATCTGACATATATATTTTTATATAACTTTTTTCTGATCAAAACTAAAAATCATCAAAACAAATTATCAAGGCAATCATATTTTGTATTCCCATACTTTACAACGCTAGTACTTATATTCATTGCCATTAGCTATTTTGGTTGAAGCCTAACAAGAAAATTGAGATCTAAGAGTAAGCCAAGTAATTTGTGCCATGTAGTCACCTGTGTTCTGTGCTTTGTACTCACTATTGAACAGTTTTAATCAACAAACGTAAACATAATTGCATTCACCGACGACCTGAAAAGGAAAATCGAATTAACACGATATTTTCCTTTCTGACAGTGTTCAATGTAAATTTTGCTATATATTGTAGAAGAATCATCTGAGTTAGCCTTGCTTATGTCAAGGACACTCGAAAACACTTCATAGGTGTCTGCAAAGGCTACCATATTATTTCTCTTATATTTAAGAACATACTGCCTCCTCTCGCATATCAAATTAGTTCATATCACTTTCAATAAGATGAATGAAAAATAACCAAATCCACAAAAAATCACCTTCAATTGAACTCAGTAAAAATATCTACTTTTCTAAATAGTAAACATACTATGATATCATTCCATGTGGAATCGCATAAGTTTTTAGAATACAAGCAGATGACTGATTGCTAATCATTGAAAAAGCCACTCCCCATTCCAATTGCAAATAAAACCAAATAACAACTCAAATCTCATAAATATACTAGAGAACTGAATTCTCGTCGTTTGGCGAATTAAAACTCCTACTTTTTTGCTCATGGGCTACACCTAAGGTTCCCATTTTACATAGAATATCCACCCCACCAAATCAGAAACTATCTCAGATTTAAGATACAAGATTGTGTATGCGTACTTTTGTTACTTTAAAAGAATCAAATCATAAAAAGTAAAGAACCAAGCTAAGGAAAGGGCAGTGAAAACAAAGGAACAAATATTTTTAAAGCTCGGCCGTCAATCTGCAGGGAAGAATAGAATACAGTCTTGCATATTTGGAAACGTCAAAAACCATTTGGCAGCTTGTGCTGAAAAAGGTATATTAAATGAATCCACTAGTTCAAAAATATCCACCATAGTTGTTATTAACTATGCTGTCATTCATCAGGTTCAAGGAATGTCAAGTCAGTCTTTCAGCTTGCACAAAATGGGATGTTGTTGAAAGAATCCGTTGCCTAAAACTGAGAAATCACCTTCCAATTATCTAATAAACCACACCGAGCCTGTTCAAGTAGGTTTCTGCAAGAAAGCACTGGTCAACTGAACACTGAATCTGCAATCTTAAAGAAAAGTGCTGCTCACAGAGAATATCCATAATGCCAATCGTACCCTGCACTGTGCAGTACTTTTTGTGGAACTTTCTCAGTATAGAAGTAAAACCTGCCCCCTGTCTTTACAAACTTGTTGCCTTGTGTTCTCTTGACTTCTAAATGTTACTTGCCTGCAATAAGATCCAGGCCTTGCTTTATTTACGATCCAATGCCCAATTCTGACTTCATTTATCCTCTGGTGTTTCAATTGGATTTCCTTAGGAGCAGCCTGCATTGTACTAGACTGAACCTCTTTGGGTCACAGATTGGTTAATGTAGACATCAACACATGTACTATATGTGCCATAAATGGCAAAAACTATTCCACAAACTAAAATGGACAGATCAATGGCCTTTTGTGAAAAATGTAGACAGCCTCTAAAAGCTCTAAGGTGAAACAATGCTGGGAAAACAAATGCAAGCAATGCACAGACTGTACTTCCCACCAAAGAGACAAAGACCCCAAATCCAGGCATAGATGAGGCCAGTATTGCAAGGATAACAACAGAACCCGCACGATGAATTTTTAATAATACCATTTCCATCCATGGGAATGCAAAAGAGATTTTTTGAAACCAACAGCTTTCCATCAGTTTCATCTCGAACATTTCATGAACAGGATGCATCATAACAGGAAATGTCAAGAGAAGGGACGTGCAAAGCCCCACTTTCACAGCTACTGCAGACCAATCATTGGGAAGATTGAGAGTCACTATATCTTGGGTTTCATTTCCATATGCAACGTACCCTGCGAATCCAAAACCAACATATAGAGAAGTAAGGAGAAAAAAGGCCAGACCCAACACCTTCCCGAATTTCTGGGGCTTTCTCATTGAAGCTTCCAATGACAACGTCATGCCAAAGCCCTCAAAGCAAAATACTGCAACTCCGAAAATGAAAGGCAAGGCCTGCCAACCTGTGAAGGTCTGTACCTTGTCCAGCCCTTGAAATGAAGAATAATCATCCTTGATAACAATTGCCATCGCCAAAATACTGCAGAAATCTGCGAAAATACTGAAGGGAGCAAGGGATGACAATGTTCGAACCCAAGCCAGTGCAATTTCCACAGGAACTAAAATAAAAATGAAAAATGAACTTCTATTACTTGATCCTGTGAACAGTGAGGACAAAGTTTGACCTATAAAAACCAAATAGGACACACACCCTCCACACTGAGAAATTAGTAACATTGTCTCTGCAGCAAAACGTCCTATTTTTCCATAGGTGTGCCCTCCAAGATCTCCATATGTTAATATATTTACTTGGTCCAACTCTTCCAACTTCTCTCTGCACCTGACCTGTATACACCCATAGGAAATATGAATTCCCAAAACTACAATTGTCAATGTCTATTATTCATTCTAATGAGGTCATCTGGTAGAAACAGATACAATATTGAACGCCAGTGGCCATGGTGGTTTAAAAAGTGTGAAGAAGTTAAGAACTTTACGCTACAGTTTTCCTCCTAGAGACAAAACATGCAATATTTTATAAGCAAATAAAAAAACTCACATATTAGGTTTTCAGCAGGAGAAAAATACTAGCACAAATTTATCTTAACCCCTATATCTTGTATATGCCAAGAGCTATCAAATTCCTCAAGGTACCCATGGTAGTTGATTTAAATCTTGGACAAGTTGATGGATATTAAGATGGATCTGTGGATTTTTTTGTTTATTTTTTCTCTGGTGGATACTATGATGGATATGTGATTATTTTTAGCATCACAGGTGGCTACACACAGGCACATATGAAGAGTTGATGAGTCTCCCCACACCCAACCTGGGTGGGAAATGCACCCCTTGGTACAATTACCAGCATGAACAAATGGTTATATTTGAAATAGAGGATCTTTAGACAGTCGACCAAAGGGAGAGGAATGGAGTGGCTCAATTGAGGTTAAGCAGATCGAGGAAGAAGTGAGGTGCATTCTACAGACTGGGTTGGGTTGGGGTCTGGGGTCATACATCAACTTTTCGTGTGTGGGCAAGGTGGTGGCTCTAATTGTGCATCTAATGTAGACGGTGAATTGGGCGAAGAAATGGGTATTCGTGTGTGCGCAAGGTGGTGGCTCTAATTGTGCATCTAATGTAGACGATGAATTGGGCGAAGAAATGGGTATATTTGAATAAAAGTGAGGTGCATTCTACAGACCTGACCTGATGGAGATGGCGTGGGGGTAGGGTGATACATCACATTTTCATGTATGCACATCCGTGTCTCTAATTGTGCATTTATTGGGCCCATTGAATATGGGCAGATCCATCTATGCGAAGCTCCAGGATCCATATCTTGCCTTCACACAAATGGCCGAAACCAAAATATTGGAACTAACATGAGGCTCTCAAGGTGCATAGCAGGCCCAGGTTGAGATGAGAATCTGCTAGTTGCATAAGTTTCAATCACTTAACAAACCTAAATCCATCTTCAGGAAAGCATTGAATTGTGCATGTTCATATCCGTTTCAGAAAGTGTTCAAGGTTTATTGCAACCAACAAATTTTTAATTTTGAATAGGTTTCTCTGTGAGCACTATTTTTCAGACTGATTCAACCATTTGATAAGTGGGTTCTCATCTTGAAAAAAATTACTACTAAATGTAATAGGAATTATCAATGCAACCTGCTAGTAGTAAAAAAGAACAATCATGCTTATAGCATCAGAATCCAAAGAAAGCAGTAACTGCAATATATTACCAGAAGCATCATGCAGTAATATGTCAAGACTGCTGCACAAAATATGGCTCCAGCACTGGCAGCCCATCCACTGACTCTGAATGCATAAGGGAGACCCAGAACACCAGTCCCAATAATTGATACAATAATATTTCCGAAGGCCTGTGGTCTTGAATTAGTGCCTTGCCTCCCATGTTTATGCAAGAGGGGTAAAACTTCTCCTTCTGCCATTGTTTTACCCCGTAGAAAAAAGGATTTGTTCCCCAGCACAAGTACCTACATGCACCTAATTCACACAAAACCAAAGTACCTACAAGCACCTAGGTCACACAAAACCAACTTCATGCAGCACTGCGAGAAAGGGGTGCGAGATTCATTCAGATCTTGGTTTGCTTTTGCGGTGGCGGATGAATGCAAGAGTAAGTCATTTAAATCGTGACAAGTGCGGAGCTTCCTTTTGATTTTAAACCCAATTCCACCACATCACGTTTTTCTTTGGGAATCATGCCGCCGAATAATCTGGCTCCGAATTCAAGTCCACCGATCAACATACCATCCATGTCCCTCCCGTTTAGTGCTTTTTGCTCCACTATAAAATATTCAGACCACCTTTCTGGTGAAACAGATGAAGGGGTGTCCCGCGAAATATGAAATCGCTTGTCACTTGCCGTCTGCCGTGTGCATTTTGTGATAGTTACATTTTAATAGCGGCAAAATCTACCTTAACTAATTTAATTTAATGGTTAATTAGTAATGAGGATAATTATTATTTATTTTCATCTATTCAAGCTGACTCATTATATCTAAAAATAATTTATTTCTAAATCAAATTTATTTAAAAAAAACTTATTAGTAATTTACCAAAAAAACTTATTTATAAATCACTTTTATTTAAAAATAACTCATTTGTAATTTATTAGCTTTTCACTCTTATCACATGCGCTTTTAGATTTTAGGTAGTTAACTTATTTACTTGCATCCCAAATAAGTAAGATTTAATTAAACAATTTTAAATCTTATTCCAAAACCATGTGTAATTATATAAGTGTTGAAATTTGAAATTAAATATCCTTACAATTAAATAATTAAAATGGTTAGTTACATATTTTTTTTAAAGTTTATGGAACATGATTCTTGTTTTATTATTAAATTAAGTATAAACTATTAGCTTAAATTCATCAAAGACTGATTTTAGGGGTTAACTTCAGCTCAATGATTAATTTTTTATGTTTTTTCCCAAAAAAAGATTTATTATTTTAAAAATGATTCGCCCAAATTTTATAGGATAAAATTATTTTACTTTAAAAATTGTCAAAATTATTACAAACTATATAAAATCCTTAGAAAGGATTAGTAAGATTTGCCAAAGTTTCTACATTTTAAAATAATTTTCCATCCTTAAAATCATCCCTTGATCCATCTTAACCCTAGATCTATGAAGCATCCAGAGGGATCAAATCTCTAGAAGTGTAAACTTTTTCTCAAATTTTACACTCTAAAAAATTATTTGCACCTCAAAAGATTTAATTTCTCTCAACATTTAATAGATCCGAGGTTAAGATAAATCTAGGCTAGTTAAAACTCCTTTTATTTTAAGACATTCATCTTAACCAACTTGATCTTCTTTATAATACAATTACAAAATGTAAATTAAATAAATGTGAATATATTCAAAACCATGTTTTGGTTATGGGAAAGATATAAATGACATGGCCGAATCTCATTTTAATGAAATATTTAAAATCGGTGAGTATTCGGCATGGAAAAACTAACTAACCATAATTTAGCTTCGTAATAATCCAGATGACCCATTACCATTTGCATTGAAGCCTAGATTTTATCACTACGCGAATGGGAAAATACGCAATAATGAATGATTAAATTTTTTTGGTTTAGAATAGCGTGCTTCACCTCTACATTTTTTGAACCACGATTTTTACAGGGTCTTGTGGTGACTTTTGTTGGCTAGGAATGATGCAGGAGGGAATATGAAAATTCCATTTTTAGATTTTTTTTTTTTTTTTTAATCATATTCCATTTTTTTAATATTTTGGATTACTATTTTCGGTTAATTTTTATATAATATTGTTGAATATACCTTTTTATTGAGTAATTTTATTGAACTTGAATAATTATAAAGCACTATTTGAAATATTGTTGCATATATATTGTTGCATATATGCCATAAACATATGTGTTGTGTTCTTGGTAAATAGGACCAAGACATATCGGAAGATTGGTTTTTAGCGACTTATAAATTTCTTTTATTTTGAGAATCAAATTATGTGTACGTTCAACTTAAAAATGTCTTACAAATAGTTGTTCCTTAGACAACTTTACTCTCCACACAAATTGCATGTATATTGTGGTTGGATAATTGATATTTTTTTATATGTGTGTGTAATGGAGCCTACTTATTGTTGGGTTGTTATAATCTTTGCAGTGAAATTCTAGTCGAGGTGAATCGACTAACGATCGAAGTCGAGGTACATCGACAACAAGTTGAAGGTCGAGGAAGTCGTCTGGGTAAAGTCGAAGTCGAAGATATTGATGACAAGTCAACCGACAAGAGGTCGAAGTGTGGGCCGATTGTTAGACTAACAAGAGACTGAATGAAGGCCGACTGTTAAACTCGACTTGGAGTCGATTGTAACAAAATCTCGAGATTTGCGGGATTTGTAGCCAATGATATGCATGGATCTGTAACTATTTTTGGGCGCTAATCTTTAGGGTTTTGCCTGTTGTAAAGCCTATAAAGAGGCGTGTTGTAAGGTCGTAAAGACTAATGTTGTGATACACTTATGCAGGTGAATGCATGTGTAGTGTCAGGTCGTTGGTCATGTATATGTAAGTTGATTTGGCTATAGGGTTGTTCTTTCCTATGCAAGAAGGTAGGATGTCGATTGTGTCTTAGGTGTGGGCCAAGGTTAGACATGTAACCTTTTATTCTGAATGAATAAGACAACAAGAGAGCAGAATGCTCAAAGGAATGTTGGTTTTCCCGGTTAAAGGTTTCTAGGGTAAAATCCTAGTGTATTGTGTGATTGGTTGTTTCATTTGCGTTCTTGATTAAATTCTTCTTCTCTTCTGCTAGGATTAGTGTGGAATTGTCTTGCATTTCCTGACATGTGGTATCAGAGCTTAGGTCTTCCCTGATAAGTGAGTTATCAGAGCGGTGTAATGCTTTGGAGAGTATATCAAATCTTGATCTGCAAATCTTGAATATGAGAACTAAACCCTAGGTACAGTAAGAGTCGTAAGTCATAAATTGTTTAAAGATCACGGTAAAGAATGGTGAACAGTTCCAGAATAGAGATAGAAATATTCAATGGCCATAATTTTGAGCTTTTGAAGCTTAAAATGGAAGATCTTCTTGTAGATCAAGAATAATGGACAATGGTCTGTACAGGTACCCAACCGATAGGCATGTCGACGGAGGAATGGGAGAAACTTGAAAGAAAAGCAAGAAGTACTATTCGACTCTGTCCTGCAACATTGATGTTGCTAAATGTCTCAGGTGAAGATTCGACCAAGAAACCGTGGGACAAGTTGGGAAGCTTATACCAATCGAAATCTATGGTAAATAAGTTATTTCTCAGAAAGAAACTGTATCTTCTGAGGATGACTGATGACAATTTGGTGACTGAGCATTTAAATGCATTTAATATCGTGTTAAGCCAGTTATCGTCTATGGATATAAAGATTGATGATGAGGAGAAGTGTATCAACCTATTATGTTATTTTCCAGACTCCTGGAATAACTTAGTCGTGGCTATTGGGAGTAATACAACCACTCTAGCACTAGAGGACGTGGTTTCTTCTTTGTTGTTGGAAGAAATGAGAAGAAAGAACATGGAAGGATCAACCAAAGATTCTCTGTTAGTGAGAGGTTGACTGATAGACAGAGATAAAGGCAGATTATTTGGTAGAAAGTATAAGTCAAAGGGTAGATCTAAATCCCCGGTTCAATCGACGTGAAGATGCTTGAAATGTAGTAAATTTGGGCATTATAAAAAGGACTATAAGTTGAAGGCAACATAAGTCAGTGTTGGCTCTGATGAGAAGCAGTCGACTGAGAGAAAGACGAACTCAAAAAAGGGAGGTGATGTGTACCTGGTGTCAACCAGTACGCAGTCGGATCAAGATATTTGGTTGATCGAATCAGGAGCATCCTATCATATGACACCACATAAAGAATGGTTATGTGAATACGAACAATATGATGGGGGTGATGTTTCCTTGGAGGATGACTCGATAACCAAAATTGTTGGACGGGGAAGAGTTTGACTGACACTGCAAGATGGGAGGAAAATAACCCTTCCAGGTGTGATACACATTCCGGGTTTGGCAAGAAATTTGATATCTATCAGCAAGATGAGTGATGCAGGTGTACATACTCTGTTTCAGAAGGATTCATACAAGATGGTCAAAGGTGTGAAAGGAGTTCGGATTGGTACCCTGTACTATTATATTTTCCTTTACTTGTAGAGCAGTATAGTTCTTTTCTTAGTTAACATCAACAATTATACCATAGTAGCAGAATAAATATTAGACAAAGTACACAAGAGATTTGTCATGGGAAAAACCCAAAACCTTTCTTAGATGAATTCCTTTCACACAATCCAACCATTCACTAACTCCTTAGAGATTTACAGATAAGAATCAAGATCTAACACAAGGCTAGAGCCTAGCAGTAGCTTTCATAGCTGTAGTAGCACCACATAGAAGTAGCACACCCTTTAGGAGAGATAGCGCACAAGAGAGAGATCACCACCAAAATAGCTCCAAAACTAGGCTACTGCATCACCCTTCCTTCCTCAGACTTGCACACTTTTTACCTCAGAAAATGAAAGTGTGTTGTGTCTCTAACTGAACCAAGACGTCTCCTATTTATAATCTTCCAATCACTTCTTCTTGGGCCGACTTCTCATCTAGGAGTCTTAATTAACTTAATTAATTTCTAGGTGAGCCTTTAATCAATTCCTGGGTGAGCCAACTTCTCTTCTAGAGACTTCTTGTTGTTTAATGGTCTTCCTAGACTTCCAGAATCTTCCCACATATAAGATAGGTTTACATCGGAGGAAAATGTTCCTTTCGCAGCTACCAAACATCAACACTCCCTCTTAGCTAGGGAGGTATCTTTCATGACGTCTTCATCTAGCAGTCACTGATTACTCTGCAATCTAATAACATGCACATTATTGCTACAATGCCTTCGGTAGCTCGAATCATTAGGCACAGTCTCTGCGATTAAACGCTAGCACACACATCTACATCCAAACGATATGGTAATCTCCATGACAATCAACTAGTAGCACACAACTACTACAATTTCATCCAATAGATCACAATTGTTTCCAAGTAGTACACAACTATTGTTCGGTGACACACAATCACTACTAGTGGAACACATCCACTGTAGTAGCACACAACTACTATCCGGAGTCACACAACCTCCACCAGTGGAACAAATCCACCGAAGTAGCACACAACTATTTCAGAGTCACACAGCCTCCGCCAGTGGAACACATTCACCGAAGTAGCACACAACTACTGTCTCGAGTCACACAACCTCCACCAATGGAACAGATCCACTAAAATACCACACAATTACTGTCTAGAGTCACACAGCCTCCGCTAATGGAACACATCCACCGAAGTAGCACACAACTACTGTCTGGAGTCACACAACCTCTGTCAGTGGAACACATCCACCGAAGTAGCACACAACTACTGTCTAGAGACACACAGTCTCCACCATAGTCTTATGACTATGCATGTGATGTTTCTTCTCTCAGTAGGCATGATAGTGCATTACCCCCTCAATCACCTCACATGACTGATCTAGAGAACCCTTGGCCATAGGGGTTATCCGGCATGAGAAGAACCAACACACCTCCCTCTTAACGAGGGTGGACATTCAACAACACTCCAATCTTGTCCCTAAAGTACTCATAGTTCACTCTTGACAAGGACTCGGTGAGAATGTCTGCTATCTACTCGCCTGTGAATATGTACCGGAGCTCCAGAAATCCTCTCTACCCCATGTCCCGGATGTAATGATATTTGATCTCTATATGCTTAGACCTATCATGGAATACAAGGTTCTTGGTAAGATTCACACAACTTTGATTGTCACAGTGTACCAAAGTTGGCTCCAATTCTAGATCAAATATCCCAACTAGCAACTTCTGGAGCCACACTGATTCACGACTTGCCACACTTGCTACAATATACTTTGCTTCTGATGTACTGAGTGCTATTGATGTCTTCTTCCTGCTCAACCATGAGATCATGCCTGATCCCAGACTGAAGCAACATCCAAAAGTATTCTTCTAATCCACTACACTCCTTATCCACTCAGAATCTATATATCCCTATAGCTTCACATCTCCACCCTAGACATATCTCAATCCATATCCAACCATACCATGAAGGTACCTCAACATATGCTTTGCTTCCATCCAATGTACCTGTCTAGGTTCAACCATGTGTTGACTCAAGGTATTCACTGCAAAGCATATGTATGGCCTGGTGTTAACCAGGTACATCAAGGATCCAATCAACTGTCTCTACATCGCGGGATCCACTAAATATGAATATTTTTCTCTCAAGAGCTTCCGATTTATTGTCATGGGTGTGGTCATGGACTTGGATTCCATCATCCCGAATTTCTTCAAGATCTCAACATTATATTTTCCTTGGCTAAGGAAAATCTCATCTGATCTTTGCTATACTTCCAATCCCAAAAAGTAATGTATCAAACCTAGATCCTTCATATCGAACTCTGAAGCGAGCTCCCTCTTACACCCATCAATGAGCTTCTCGTTCCCTATTAGAAACATGTCATCTACATATAGAACCAAGATTAATGGGCATACATCCTCAACCTTATAATAAAGGTTAGGATCTGCCTCACTCTTGGTAAATCCCAAGCTCATCAAATATCCATCTATTTGTTGGGTATGTGTTATATTCTTTGCGCGCAGGGGGGTAAGAGGGGGGGCTGCAGGGGTTCGGGGGCAGCGCCCCCGAAATATTTTTTTTGGGCCGACATATTTTCGCCAGTTTCGAGCCGACATATTTTCACCGGGCCGACATATTTCCGGGACCACATGATATTAGGTGGTTTTTCGGCACATGGTTTTTGCCGATGGTTTTCTATTTCCGGTTAAGGAATTAGGGTTTTGGACCAATCCAGGTCATTGGGTTAGGGTTTTGGATGCCGCTGGCTCCTATATGTATATTGTATTGTAAACAATGTAACACAAT
>ML778436.1:1178744-1194388 GCA_009831015.1 Picea engelmannii | reverse complement strand
CACAAGTTTTGTTTTTACTGTAAAGTGAAATTCTAAATAAAAAAAATACTTTTATATGTCGGAAGTTGAATAACTTGTGAAAATACAGTTTTTTTTCTCATAAAACAAGCAAAAGTGTAACCCATCTTCATGATTTCACCCTCTTCTATGCGTGGTGAGATGATGATGTATTTGGGGGCCTGTGGCTCTTGTGGGATGCATTTGCCTGGCAGCCATGGTATTGACGTTGTAGCAGGTGTAGCCATGTTTTTTGGATCAATATCCATCTCCCGATCCTTGAAGGTCCCTTCCGTCAAGAGCTTTGAGCGCAGATCTGGAGGGGGCTCAAAAGTAGGCCATTTTAATCCTTCTCCCGAGCTTCCATTCACGGTGGCCTGGCTGTAAGAGGCGCCATTCAGACCTCCCTCCTTCAAAGTCATGAGCCCCAGCGGGGAAAAAGTTGTGACAGTGCAACTTAAACCCTAAACCTAGTTGCAGAGTGCTTTCTTACACTTCATATGAAGGGAGAAAAAGTTTTGGGATACAAAGTAAGGAGAATTATGACTAAAAAGTATTGGAAGAAGGGGTGAAAACAATAAATTAATGAATGAAAATAAAAGAGTAAAATGAGAAAAGGGGTGAAGAGAAATCAAGAGCTCAATGAGGGAGGGGTGATAGGGGTTAGGATGAAGAAAATAAATGCAATTAGAAGAAAAATCAAGATTAAGCAGAGGTTTAATGATCTAGGTGATGAATGAGGGGTTTCCAAGACTAACTAAGTTTGTAGTTGTCTTCTCGATTGAATTTTTTGGGGTATTTTTCAATTTCTAGTGCTTCTCTAATGATTTGAGAGGAGTAATAGGGTATTGAGGCAAGGATTTTGGTTTGGTCAAAGCAGATAAGGTGTTTATATTTGAAGGAGTGTTTAACACTAGTGAACTTGCTAATCCAATTGTGGTTTGTCTCAGCATGTGTTCCTTGAGCCGACATTTAAAGGATCTGTCAGTCTGGACTATGTATGATTTTACACAAGAGCAAGGTATTTGGTAGACTCTTGGGCCAAGCATGGGGTCAGATTTATCCTTTTATAGTTTTGAAAAGTTGTTGAAGGGTATTGTATGGTTTGAAAAAGGTTCTGATGTTCTTTTTTGCAAAAAATATTGAAATATGATCAGTAGTACCCTAGATGTAGGGTAGAGAGAGATGAGTAATGGGAGGGTATGCGGAAGGAGGATTTTTGGATTTAAGAGTGCAAGTAGAGTGAAAGGATTTGTTGATTTGGGAGAAAGAGTAACCATTGGTTGCAAGGGCCTTAATCAAGTGATATTTTTCTTTCTCCAAGAATTAAGGAGTTGAGATCTGAGTGGCACAAGTGACCAAAGTTTTTAAGACTATTGATTTTTGGTTTGGATGGTGGCGAGAATGGGAATGTAGGTATCGGTCAATATGTGTATTTTTTCGATAAATTTGGTGGGTTAGGGAACTATCAGGGAGACGAGAAATAAGAACATCCAAGAAGGGAAGAGAGTTATCCGTTTGCATTTCCATAGTGAATTGGATATGGGGGCAAAGGCTATTCATTTGATCAAATAAAGAGATCAACGAGGGTTTTCCATGAGGCCAGATGATGGATGTGTCATCTATGAAGTGAAACCAATATTTGGGCTTAAGATGAAAGTTGTTTAAGACTAAGGTTTCAAAATGTTCCATAAAAATGTTAACGACCATATGGGATAAAGATGATCCAGATTATTTTGAGAATGAAATGAAGGAGGAAATACAATAAGTAAATACATAGATATATTTACATAAACACAAAGATACAATCATGCACAATTTTTATTAATGAAATAAATGTACAGAAACTATAAAAATACAGAGTGAATGAACTCGTTAGAATGGTGGTAGCTTATCCTTGAGAAGAGATGTGATGGATTCACTCATTCAAAAGAAGATGATGTTTATAATGAGGCTCCATATTCCTTTTTAACATAAAGAAAATCCAAAACCCTAACCCCGGAAGATGAAACGACAAAAGGTTTGTGGGCCCCAATGAGGGTAGTTGATACACCAACTTCTCGAGGGAATAAATTTTGCATACAATATTTGTTTTGGGTGCATGATAGATAGTTGGAAAGTTGTAGACGAGGAAAACACATTATGTTCGGTCTAGCATATTCTTTTCTCTACATGTTAAGCATTGTCGAGCCCAAAAAATGTTATTTAGGGCCTCAAAACGACCCCAAAAGTTTAGGACCCAAAAGATGTAGAAAAACTGCCAAGGTGGAAACCCATGTTTTGAGCCAGTGAAATAGGTGGGTGGCCACCGATATCCATCTCGCTCAATCCTTCCCCCTTAGGAAGAAATGGTCCCCATTGCGTCAAGTTCCCACGGGAGATGGGGAAGCTTTTGCTGAATCTGAACCTTGGTGAGTTGCTTGCCTTGTTGTAGAAGTTGTCTTTCTTAGCTTGTTGAAGGCTATTATGAACTTGTTGTTGGAGGGTTTGGATCTGTTCAACCGATCTAGCTGCATGATCTTCCCGAGTGTGGGAGGAATTTGTCAGTGAATATTTAGCATGAGGAGTATGAAGGGCTCGATTATATCTTTGTTTGATTGGACAATGTGGAAGCACCCATGTAGGTGAGGTAAAGATATTTTTGTGTCTTTATACATTCTGCTTCTCCTGGATACAAAGGTCTTGGGATGAGGCTGCAGTGGTTGCAGTGTCCTTCTGTTCACCCTCTTACTAGATCATGAAGAGGCTAAACTTTGCAATATGAGATATTACTTTGCAGCGTTGTTTTGACGGGACAATAGTCGAGACTACCTATGGTATCCTGTAGAGTTGATCCCCTAAAGTACAATGACACTACAAGGTCGAGACTCATAAAAAACATGACGCTTCCACATATATGGCTGGCCTAATAGAACATCATAGACTTCGAGTGGGGAAACATCACATAATACCTCATTCTTGAAGGACTTGATGCCATAGGACAGATGACATTGCTGGCTGATATGAATATCTCGACCCTGGTGAAGCCACCCGATGTTGTATGGTTGCAGGTGTGGCGTTGTCGAAAAATCCAACTGCTTGATGACCTCTGCTGAGATTAGGTTCTTCTAGCTTCTGCTATCAACAATAAAATGAAACAGAGTCCCCTTCACCTACATTTTTGAATGGAAGAGGTGCTCCCCCTCCTGAGGATCCTCTGGCTCTTTTAGTTGGATTGTTTTGGTCATGACAATAGCATTGGGTTCTGCATCAATTATATGTCTCCTTTTATTATTGTCTGAATCAGAGTCTAATTCGGGGCTCAACTCTGTTTCTTTGAGCTCGACTACCAATGACTTTTTCAAGCGACATTCATCGGTGTTTTGCCAAGGGAATTTGTGGAAGTCACACAACTTCCCAGTGCCCTTCTTCATCTTCCCATTTCTCTTCTTTTCCCACAGCTTGGACTGGTTGTCTTGAGGTTGGATATTCTGTGAATTAGGGCTGCCTTTGCCATACTTTGGTTGTTGCAAATTTGCAAACCCAAATTCCTGCTTGTTCTGCTGCTTAAATTTTTTCTCGATTTTGACAACATATCGATAAGCAACTCCTAGTGATGAGATTTCTAAAAACTCCATTTCGGTTTGGATTTACCTATGTAGATCCCCGTGGTATTTTAGAACCAGACGTCGCTCAGAGTCTTTGATACCCAACTTGGTGCACAAGGTATGGAAGGTATTTATGGACCTTGACACTGTTTGGCCCCTCTCTTGATGCAGCGTGGTCCATCTCATGTACCGGTCGTCATAGTTTTCCACAAGGTAATATTTTTCCTTGACCACATCCATAAAAAAATCCCAAGTGGGATTGACCCCAAATATTCCAAACTCCTCTATGAAAAGTTTCTCCCAGTAAGTTTCCCACCAATGTTTGACATGAGTGAGAGCCTTAAGGAGTGCAAAGGTTATCTTTTTTCTATGGAAAAAATTGTGAATAGAGAAACAAACTTATAGCAAATTTAACCACTTTTCCAAAGCATCCACATCGATCTGACTTTCAAATATGGGAATATAAAAATTAACTTGTACCTTGAATGGGGCAGCATCTCCAAAGAGACTGCTTGACGAAGACGTGCTTGCTATTGTCGACAATCGTTGAAGGATTTGGGAAAAGTTCTCCAACATCTCATTCCTCTGTTGTGCGAGGACTTCCATGAGAAACAACTTGATGGGATCTTCTACTCCCTCGTCTCTATTTTCTTCCACCATGGGAGGCCGCTTGGGCTAGTGAGAGCGGTTTTCCTCAAGGGAAACTAGTTCGAGACCCAACTCTCTATACGCTGACCTCGTCGGGGACATGCACTAAGCAACAACAAGGAGTAGCTTGCTTTGATACCAATGATCTAGATTATTTTGAGAACGAAATGAAGGAAAAAATATTATAAGTAAATACACATATATATATTTCCAGAAACACATAGATACAATAATTCACAATTTTTATTAATGAAAGAAATGTACAGAAACTGTAAAAATACAGAGTGAATGAACTTGCTAGAATGGTGGAAACTTATCTTTGAGAAGAGATGTGATGGCTACACTCATTCACAAGAAGATTATGATTACAATGAGGCTCCATATTCCTTTTTAACATAAAGAAAATCCAAAACCCTAACCCTGAAAGATGAAACACCAGAAGGTTTGCGAGCCCTGATGGGGGTAGTTGATACATCAAATTCCCGAGGGCGTAACTTTTGCATACGATCTTTGTTTGGGGTGCATGATATCTAGTTGGAAAGGTCTAGACAAGGAAAATACATTCCATTCAACCTAGCATATGTCTTTGTGTTTATTCTAGTTGTTGTCGAGCCCAAAAAACGTCGTTTAGGGTCTCAAAATGGCCCCGGAAGTTGAGGACCCAAAAATCGTAGAAAAAATGCCAAGGTGGAAACCCATGTTTTGAGCTAGTGGAATAGGTGGGTGGGCACCAATATCCATCTGGATCAAAAGATGAGCCCATATTTGTTCCTTCATTTTGTTCATAGCAGTTCCCTTTAAAGATAAATAAAGTAGAGGAGAAACAAATTTTAATCAGATTGAGGGTCTCGAGATCAACCATCTTGGAAATGAGGTCAATGGCTTCTGGAATGAGAATCTTGGTAAATAAGGATACAAGATCAAAATTGACCATAATTTCATGTTCATCAAGGTGAATATGCTTTGTTTTTTGAATGAAATCAGAGGAATATTTGATGAAAGATGAAGTTTTTCCAATCAAATATTGAAGATTATCAGTGAGAAAACGAGAAAGGGCGTGGGTGGGAGTTCCTATGGCGCTAAATATGTGTCTAAGGGGAATCTATTTCTTTTGAATTTTAGGTTTCCCATAGATCGTAGGGGCTTGAGGGTTATTAGGGATGAGAAATTTTTGAATAACAGGATCTAGGGAGGAAGATTAGATGAATAAAAATTATAGTTACAAAATCCATCAAAGTTCTTGAACTGGAATAGGTAAGCAATTCAAGCTCTCACCATGAAATTTCTCGAACTGGAGTAGGTAAGCAATTCTCATTTCGGAAATGTATCTATCCTCGTTTTCAACTTCAACAAACGTTTGGAATATATCAATATAGAATCCAGTAGAATGAGTGCTCTTTTCATAGCTCAACATATGGAAAATATATCATTGGCTTCGAAAAAAAATGGTACACAGAGGTCGGTGCAAGGAGGGGAGGCAGAGGCATACACTAGACATCAAGTCCCCATGGAATTAGAAGATTGATTCAACCAACAAGTTGTAGAGGAGACAAAAGACCAGAGAAGTGTCAAAGGTTAACCAATATGGATGTATTATCATATCATATGCATATTAAGACAATTTATTCAACAATATACTAGAAAAAATACTTGGAACAATAGGCCAATAAGCCCGTTTTTGTATGAAATTAGATATATAGAACTATGTAGTGTTGAAGACCTCATGGAGGAATTTTGTAATCATTGTTGAATCAACATGACCTGTTTTAATAATAATGAAAAAATCTTCAGTTTGGGTTAAAAAAAAGAGAGGGGTACTAACCCTTAAAAGGGAAAATGAAAAATGTGAAGCTTGTATTTATGGAAAACATAACTATGAATCACTCCCCACTAGATCATGGAGGGAAAACAAATGCTTGCTACTCATCCACGATGACATTTGTGGAACTTTAGAAACATCTCTTGGAGGATGTAAGTATTTATTACTTTTCGTTGATGATTTTAGTCGAATGACTCAGATATATTTCCTAAAATAAAAATCAAATACATTTGAGAAATTCAAGAGTTTTGGTCACTTTGTTGAAAAAAAACTACGGAAAACACTACCACTTTGAGGACAAATAATCTAGGGGAATTCACTTCAAATAAATTCCATAATTATTATAAGGATAAAGGAAATATAAATAAATTTTATTAATTCCTACTCTCCATAGAAAAATGGAGTGACAAAAAGGATGAATAGAACTTTGATGGGTATAAAGAGATCTACGTTGAAATTTAAAGGGCTAAGTTCTTCCTATTGGGATGAAGCAGTTCATACTACAATTTATTTAAGGAATAGATATCCCAGTGCTTCTTTGTATGGAATGACATTGTTTGAAGCTTGGTATGGTTATAAATCAAAAGTTAAGTATTTTCATGTTTTTGGTTTAGTATACTATGCTTTAGTTCCTAAAGGAAAGAGGACTAAGGTAGACTCTTAGGGTATGAAGTGTACAATGATTAGATATTCTGATGAGAAGAATGGATATCGACTCTTATATAATGATACGTTTATTGTGAGTTGGGATATTATCTTTGATGAAACAAAAAGTAAATATGTTGTTGATATTGAAAGGTTTCTTGGTCAGTTCGAACAAAAAGTGGATAAGGAAGAAAACTAGGTGAAAAATAAACCTAGGAAAGAACATTGGTTTGAAATGGATTAGACGCGATTGGAAAATAGGAATGATGAAGAATTGTAAAATTCTTCACATGATCATTCTTCTTCACATGAAAATTTAGAAGATCAAACTTCAACTCAAGATGAACATAAAATGCCTAAGTGAGTCACTCAACTTCTAAAGAGTGTAAGATTAGATTAATAGAATAAAATAGGAACAAGAAGTTCCACCAAAATACAAGAAGATTTCTCCTTACTTGTTAATACTTCTATATAGAATTCCACTTTTAAAGAGGTAGTAGAACATGAGGAATGGAAAAAATCTATGGTTGATGAATATGAATCAATGATTGAAAATGGCACTTGAAAACTTGTTGATTGTGCTCCAAATGTGAAAATCACTGGATGCAAATCGATTTACAGAATTAAGCATAGGTCAAATGGAATGATTGATAAATATAAAGAAATTCCAATGGCTAAGGTTTTTGCTCTGCAAGAAAGAATTGATTATGACGAAAAATTTTCACCTACAACAAAGTGGAATACTATAAGGATGGTGATTGCTTTCGCAACTCAAAATGGATGGAAATTACATCAAGTGGATGTTAAAAGCGCCTTCCTTTACAAGAATATGTATATATATGATTTAACCTCTAGGTTTTGAACTTGATGACAAAAACATAAAGTTTGTAAATTGGCTACAAAATTGTAGGGTTAAAACAAGGTCGTAGAGCTTAGTATACAAAGATGGATGAACAACTTCAAAAAGTGGGTTTTGAAAGAAGTGAATCAAATGATACTTTGTATTTTTGTATACAAGGAAAAAACATGGTCATGTTAATAATGTATGTTGATGACTTGATTATTGCTAGGAATAATGATGATCATATTCCACAGGTTAAGTATGAACTACAAACTAGATTTAAAATGACTGATTCGAGATTACTTCACTACTATCTTGGAGTTGAAGTGTTACAAAAAAATAACAACATTTTTTTTAGTTAATACAAGTACCCATATGAACTATTGAAGAAACTTGGCATGGAAGTTTGCAAGTCTATTTTTAGTCCAATGGAAAAAAATTTAAAAATTTAAAAATTTGAAGGGAGTGAATTGGTAAATAGTACTAGTTACATACACTTCATTGGCATCTTGATTTATTTGCGAACTTCTTGTCTATATTTTTCATATGTGATCAATATTATTTCAAGATTCATGTAGGAACCAAGGGAAATTCACTAGAATGCAGTAAAGAGGGTGCTTAGATACATCCAAGGTACATAAGATTATGGTCTTATATATAAGAAAAACAAGAATTTTGTACTTATTGTATATTCAAAAGAGGGTTTTGTAGGAAATGTTGATGATAGGGAATCGACATCAGGTTATTTAATGCATATGAGATCAACAACTGTTTCATGGAGTTGCAAAAATCAAGCCACATTTTCAAACTCATTAGTATAAGCAAATTACATTATAGCATGCAATATTGTCTAGTTCCATTGGGTGTTACAAGATCTTGGAGATCTTCAAAAGGAAACCACTTATTTATTGATTGATAGCCAATTGACAATAAAACTTGCTAAAAATCCAATGTTTCATTCCAAAACAAAGCATGTTGACACTAAGTATCGTTACATCAAGACACTCATCAAAAAAGGTGTTGTCCTTCCAAAGTATTATCCTTCCAACCAAAGTATTCTCCTTCCAAAGACCAAGCTTCAGATATCTTCATGAAACCCTTAGGTAAAATAAAATTTACTAAGTTCAAAACCGAGCTTGGTATTTGTTCAAATGTACTTTCGGATCAAAGGGAGGATTTTTATCCATGTTGATCCTTAAGAACTCCATCATGCTTAGATATTCCTAGGATTATTAATTAGAAGAATACATTTATTCTAGCATTTTTATACATGGACACTTGTCTTGTTCATGTGATTATGTTATGAATGTTCATATTACATTTAGCTTAGGAGATAAGGATTGAGAGATTATTTTTCAATTGGGTCTAGCTCATGTGGTTGTGGGATGGAGTGTTATCCTCCCCACCCAGGTTCTATTCCTGTTAATGACATGTTGATCTCATTATGAGTAAATTGTTGCAATGACTTCAAGACCTGTTGTTGATTTGACATTGTCTAATGAAGAATCTAAGGTTTACCCTGGCTACCATCATTGAAATGAGGGGAAGTACCTGGAGGTTTTCCCCGAGAGTTGTTACCTAGAGGTTTTCCTCGAGAGTTATTACCTGGAAAAAAAGGATTGAAATCTTATTTAAATGCTCTTCTTCTCATGTGAGGAGAATGTAATCCTTAGCCCTCAAATCAATAATTTGATTTGTTTTCTTTATTAATAAAATTGTATCTCTAAGGACACTTTCATATGTGTATTTGTGTGTGTATTATTTTTAATCTTGCTTTGGATATTTGTAAGGTGTATGTTTTTAGTTTAAAGTGTATATCATGTAAATTATTATTATTGTTGTTGTTGTTGTTTAATAATTCTTATGTGATATATAAACAAAACTTGAGGTTATGAATTTGTATTGGATACCTTGGTAAAAAATAGAAGGATCAATCTCTTTTTGTTCTAGATAGAATGTAAATTGGGTTCCAAAGAGTGTTATTTTTTCTAATTTCCTATATTCAATATTGTGATCCCTTGTATATTATTTTACAAATTTCTTGTAATGACAAATAAATTGAAAAGAATATACCTAAACCTTGTACAAGATTCTTAGGGATTATCCATATTTGACAAGTGAGGACTGATATCCCATCACTTTATTTCTCTCTATGTCTTTTTCTCGAGTCTCCTTTTTGGATTTCTTGCCTCTCATGAGGGATAGAGAGTTGATCCACTTTCATGTGACACCAACATATGTAGGAGTCTAGATATTAATCTTGTTTTATTTAGTCTTTGTTTCTTCCTAATATGGAGGGGAATCATCACCTATTGGCTCTACCTCATCATTATGCTCTTGCTTCCCCTCTGCCTTCTTGCAATCTTTCATCTCTTGATGCAAGAGAATCCCTAGGGATTTGGAAATCCAAATTCAACCCAAAATAAGTTTTTTTTTTTAGTTTTGTTTGTCCTAGGGACTGCTTGTTTCTTTTTTGGGTAAGGTTACAACCATGGCAATCATTGTTTTAGTATGGATGTGACAATTTCCATGTGGCAACACCTTATTCATCTTGATGACTGAGCATCAAAATCTGTACAAAATATATGTGAAAGACACCAGTTAAAAGTATTTATAGAGTTAGGCAAGTCCTTTTAAATGATTTTATTAGTCCCTACCATAGTAGGAACTATAGAAATCATCTTGTCATCTTTGTTTTTACATTAGCATTAGTTTGAAAATTTCGAACTAATCACATTAAAATTTTTCTTTCCCATTTTTCTAATATCCTAAATTTTATCCTTTCTATTTGGAAAACACTTTCTGATGGCCACACAAAATGTTTATCATGTTATTTGGCCTCATCTCGAGGTGACATAAATGTTCACTTACAATTTTGGTGAAATTTTCACTTTCAAGTTAGGGATCACAAAATTCATTTGATGCTAGTATTTAGATGCCAAGTAATGTTGTTCTTTTCTTTGACATTAATATTTATCTCCTTATGAATTCATATATTTAATATAGTATAATATACTAGGAGGAAAATAATTATGTATGTGCTTATCTCCTTGGCCCTTCGATTGCATTTTGTATGTGTGGAACTTAACATGTGAAAAGAATTTCCATTCTCCACATATGCCTATCTATGTTCCATGTATCCCTAACACCACCTTTAGGGATTTCAAAGCTCTGTTCAATGTTACACATATGCATAGCACTATCGTTAGAGATTTCAAAGCCATGTTCAAGAATCACACTAGTAATTTTATCAATATGTATAATCTGTAATCAAAGGAAAGAGCAAATGAAGGGAAGAAACATAAATAACGAGGAGCAAATAATGGAAACCATCATTGTTCATATCTCTTAATGGGTTGTAGATTTGTTTATTTGCAAAATCGACCAACAAAATATATATTTGTTGGAACATTGTAAAGTACAATATCTAACAAACATACTTGGCCTACCTATAATGTTTCATTTTCCTATGGTCATTGGTGTAGAGTATATGGTCGACCCAGTCACATTCCCTTATCCATAAAAAGTATCCTTGTAAATCATATATAGAGGCAATGAGAATAGCGGATAGGTCACATTCCAAGTATCTAAACCTATCCTAATTAGTGCTAGTAGAAAAAGAACTAGATTTAATTTCTCTTGTTATATCAATTGTCGATCCATTAAAAGAAAATCAAAATGCATATCATTTTCCAATGGTTCAATTTTACTTGCAATGTTTACTTTTAAGGTTTCCATTAAAGTTTCATAACTTGAAATAATTACAGGTAAGATATCACTTATTGATTATTCCATTGATTGAGTTTTGGTTGTAGCAGCACCACCAACTACTAGAGAAAGCAATTCAGGTTGTAGAAGTAGGCATTGCACTAGGTGTTTCACCATTGGGCTTAGTGGGCTTTGCACCAACACCATGATTTTTTAGTTATAATATACGTGATAAGTTGGGATCTTCTTCAAGTTTATCAAAATATTCAATAATAATAGTTACCACTCTTATCCTACTTAGAGATAGACTAATTAATCACAACATAACTAGGACCTATACATTATCCCACATGAACATATCGAACAATAACACTTGCATAACTCATCATATCAACTATTGGTGCATGTAATTTAATTGAAGAAAGTGAAAGATGAATGCATCCAACACTTCAACAAGGATGACAAAAGAAAAAAACGTAACTTGTCCACATTGATATATATCTATGAAGATAACTTTTGTGGGAGGTTCAAGATACTTCCTGTTATTTATTGATGATGAGATCCCACACAAGAAATAGTGAATGAAAGTTTATTAATGTAACCAACTGGCTAATTTTATTTCAAATTCTCTGTCTTTTGTCAAGTGAAACCCTTCACCTTTTCCCACAAAACCACATTTCCAACATTTGTTGCATTCATATGTTAAAACTTTAGAAATAATAAAAATAAACCACCATTTTATTTTGCTCTTAGGGGTCCCACCTACTAGTTTTATTTAAATAATAAAAATGTTAGTATTCCTTGCAACTATTTGTAGGCTATGTAACTAGTGGTAAGTTTACAAGTCAACAAGCAGTTCGATTTAGACTTCGTGTATTCCAAGTCTGAGAAATATTTGGTCTTCACTGAACTCATGTCATAGTTTCCTCGGGAGGATGAGGAAATTGTTATTATGGACTCGTTTCCGGATGAGCATATTTCCTTATCGCTTCTAGCGATCCTTGGTATGGGGATATCCTTGTATATCTCCAAAATCTAAAATTATCTTCACATCATTCATGAGATGATCGATGTCAGATTCACCATCAGGTGAAGAACTACTTCATCATCGATGACACTTTGTATCGTCGTGGGGTTGATTCAATTCTTCATCATTTTTTAACTCACGAAGAAGCAAAGGTTGTTCTTAATGATTTCCATAGTGGAGCATGTGGTGTTCATCTATCTGGGTTGGATATAGCCCAAAAAAAATTGCGCACCGGGTACTTTTGGCCAACGATATTTAAGTTTTTTTTTAAGGCGGTCAAAAGGTATCATCCTTGTCAAATCTTTTCTCAAAAGATGCATGCACATTTTGCTCTGTTATTTTCTTTCATCATCGTTGATCCCTTCACCAAGTGGGGGATTTATTTCATGGCATGTCACCTTCCTTTGGATAGAGGGAATCACTATCTTATCATGGCCATTGACTCCTTTACAAAGTGGGTAGAGGACATGCGTACATTCACGAACGATAGTGAGACTGAAGCACTATTTGTATTCAATCTGATCATTTCCAGGTTCGGAGTTTTGAGGAATATTGTCACTTACCATGGCAGTCACTTTTAGAACTGAATGATGATAGAGTTAGCATGAAAATTGGGTTTTAAGCAAGAGAATTTGTCTCCCTATTATCTGCAAGCAAATGATCAAGTAGAGTTCATCAACAAGTCTCTTAAGACATACTACAATGGACTACCAATGTGAGTAAATCAAATTGGCATATGATGCTTTATCTTGCATTATGGGTGTACCGGATCTTGGTTAAGATAGATATAGGATTATATCCTTTCCAACTCATTCATGGAGTGTAAAAATTCATGTCAATTGAATGTGATATTCCTTCTCTAAATATTCTTGTTGAGCTTCTTCCGAAAAAGACTAAATTGGAAGCACATCTTATTCATATGGAACATCTCAAAGAGAAACATCGTGATGTTTCCACCACGAATGTGATGCAAAAAAATCATGTCAAGAGTCAATACGATAAGTGTGTCTTCCCAAGGATATTTTTTGGGGAGACTTAGTTTTGGTTTACGATCAAGACAAAGATGCATTGGGGGCAGGAAAGTTTAACCTGATGTGGCATGGTCCTTACATCATGATGTGTGCCCTTCAGAAGGGAGCCTAAAAATTATCTGATTATGGAGATAATGTGTTGTCAAAGCCTAGGAAGGGGCTCTATATCATGAGGTACTATGCTTGAGCGTCAATGCTCAGGCGTTTTCCCCTTTGTAATTATTGTACATTGGTAGTATTTAGGACCTTATTTAGTTCATTTTTCTTTCTATTTCAATTTGCTTATTGTGCTTCTGCTTGATTGGTTGATGTCATTGCAATCTTCAGTCTACATCAGGTTCGTGGATGGCACCAACCGTCACACTCATAATCTCACTTCCACCACATTGGTGATTTACCTACTTTTGGGCCAAGTGGTCACATATGGAGGCTCTTGTTTGGGGCCAACAACCAATAATGTGGTTGAGTATAACATTTTGATTGAGATTCTAAGGGATGTCATTTTGCATGGCATCCTATCTTTGGAAGTTCATTTGGATTCCCAATTGGTATTGTCGCAATTTGACAGTGAATATTGCGTGCATGATCCCAGGCTTCTCCGATGATTCCTTTAGGTACATATTATGGAACGATGTTTTAGCTACGTTATGTATGTTTATGTTTCTAGGAGTCCAAATTTAGTATCTAAGGCATACACTAACTATGTTTTAGATTGGCATTTGTCACATAATTAAAATCGGAAGCACACACTTAAATGTACATAAAATATTTTCACATTTGTACATGAGTATACCGAGGAAAAAAATATCTGTATATATATTTTTTTTGACAATAACGTTTAGAGGGATATGTATTAAAAATGGCAAAAGCCACAAATCTGTTACAAAGGCATGGCTGCACAGAGCTAATGCCAGCAAAAGAGGACTACAATACTTAAAAACCAGTGGAACTGCTTCCCATTCCTGTAGAAAAGCTGAAACTAAGTTTATTTAGTGACCTAGCTTCTATACAAAATGCTAGGATGCTAATAGTGCTTCAGGCTGGTGTGATTCGGCGCTATGGGCCTTACTTCTCAGAGCTGTCTCCCCATTCCAGATTTAGCTTGGCGAGTTTGTCCTCCAGACCTCCGATTCGGTCCTCGAACTGCTCTTGAGGACTTTTCAATTCCTGATGTAGCTTGTCGAGTTCTTCAGTGAACCCGATCTTGACGAAGGATAAATCTTGTTCTAGCTGCTCCATCCTCCTGCCAGCTTCAGAATCGAGATTTTCTAAGAAGTCCAGTTGGAACTGGAGCATGTTCTTTAGCTTTTCCAGTTTCTCATCTAGCTGCTTGAGGCGCTCGTCTACAGGGATGGAACTGCTGGAGCTTGCGGCCATGACTGGATCCTCTGGATTCGAATTCGGGAGTCGGCTTCTTCTGCTCTGGGCGTGTCTACGAGTGAACTGCGAAAATGGATCGGACGGGCCGGAATTTATGCTTGGGGGGCCTCCCAACATCATTTCCCCTGCAGTGCTGGTCCCGAGAGGCAAGGGCGCGGGGATGGGCTTCTGCAAGATCAGGTGGAGCGACTGCTTGGGCGCGTGCGAACGGATTCTCTCAATCCAGCAAACCTTCACGAGTTTTGACGCGATCTCTGGTTTGCTCGTCCTTGCAAACAGATATGAATCACCTTGGGGCAGTGGGGAAATCATGGGAGATCCACTTGGGATAGTTGTTCATTGACCAGGGACTGTCCTGCCTCCAGCTCGGCTCCTTTATTGGCTTCAATGTCCGCGTCATGATTGAGCTCCCTTAGGACGTGGTAAATTTGAAAAGAGTCCAATCCCCTTAGGAGCAAACAAATTTTGGATAAAAGATTATTGAGCTTAGCGTTTTGGGTTACTCTGTTGAGGACTATGGCTTGAATCAGCATTCGGGAGTCCCCTATGATTATTAGATCCCGAATTCCTGTTCTTTGAACATGGCAAAGGCCCTGCCAAAGCGCCATTGCCTCGGCATGGTTGTTGGAGGTTGTTCCCAGTCCAATTGCGTAGCGCAACCTAAATTCGGCACTTGAATTTTCAATGAGGCCTCCTCCACCTGCTTGACCGGGGTTGCCCTTGGAGGCCCCGTCAAAAGAAAGAATGTGACAGTTCCTTTCTCTCTTCCAATTTCCGAATTCTTCCTGTCCTTGTCTTAGCTCCCAAGAAGCCTGGGTGATGGGAGGGGAGGTGGTCCCATTGGGGTTTGGGAGATGGAATTGAGCACACCATTGTTCTTCTTTGTCGTCCATCTTCCTGCTGTTCGGCGGGAAGGCGTGATTGCTAGCCCAATCTTTAAAGAGAGATCTGATTCTGGCAG
>ML778436.1:1068209-1175006 GCA_009831015.1 Picea engelmannii | reverse complement strand
GGTTGTTGCCATCCCTCCTCCTTTTCTTTCTCCTGCGCGGCCTTGGGACAGTTCCTCTGGAAGTGGCCGTAGTCATGACATTTTCTGCATTTAAATGGCAACTGTTCGTAATCTAGTTTTTGCAGGTGTTGCCAATCACCCACATTCAGATTGACTGCTTCCGGCAGTCCTACTTCTAGATCAACTTCGACGCAGATTCTGGCACAAGAGTACTGATCTTTTGGGTCTGCTTTGTCTATGTAGTGGCCGAGACCGTTCCCTATTGCTTGCAGCGATGTGGAGTTCCAGCAATGGATGGGGAGGTTTGGGAGTCTGACCCAAACCGGGACGTCCTTTGGGATTTCCAGGGCTGGATCGAAGTTTGGAGTCCAGCGGTTCAAGTAGAGCCCTTGCGTGCCCATAAAGTAAGGGCCGTTTCTGAAGATTAGGTCTCGGTCCTCCTGGGAAATGAACTCGAAGATGTAGAATCCTTTGCCAACGGAGTAGCAGGTCACACTGTTCTTTGTTAACGGTCTCCAGTTTCTTTGAATCCAATTGTCGGTTGATCTGGTGGAAGGCCAGAGCCCCATGAACTGGCCGACTAAACCTCGCTCTGAGAGGGAGATTGCTACTTTCATTGGCTGTTCTGGAGGGAGGCAGATTTCGGGTATGGCCTCCAAGCGCTTTACAAAACTCGTGGATTCTCCTTGGGCTGTTTTCTTCAAGCAGGCTGTGAGTAGTTTGTTGAAGGTCGAAGAGGGGGAGGGAGGGGGCGGCGGCTCCCCTCCGTCCTGACTTGCCATGGCGACCGATCCACTCAGAGCACGTCAACCCTAATCGATTCAGCGCGATCGACCTAGGATACAGATCTCTGTATATATATTACTTTAATGTTCATTAAGTACAAAAAAATGTGGGTCATAAGTTACACACACACACACATACCGATACAATGATATAATGTAAAATCTAGGCCTAGGGCCCCGCCCACACATGTGTGTCTCTCTAATAGACTATGATGTCGGCTAAATGTAAGAAGAGTCACACCCAAGCCCATGGTACCCCTACAACCTATCATTGTATGTGCTCCAACAGATCCTCTATCTGCACCATCGGTATATGTTGTGTCAAACAATCCATATTTCTCTGGACATTCTAGAGAGTCCTCTCAACTCTTTTGGCATCACTGCTAGGATGATCTATACCACATCCCCTATGAAAGTAATGAGGGAATCCCTCATGTCTTTTCGGTCCAATGTCTACACATTCATGTCATTTTGTTTTATCTTTGTTATCCACACCGAAATATGTACTTTTGGTTTGCTTCTCGAAAACTTTAAAAATAAAATCATAAAAAATAAATAATTTTCAAAATATTAAAAGATGGTTTACCTATCTCACCCAATGCAGCACCAGGAGGCACGGACATGTCTAGATCCATGGAAAAGTGTATCCCTTCATAGGGATAGTCCTCAATGGCTATGATTTGGCATTTCCACTAGTCAAAAAAGTCTTTTTCATATGGAATCGTCATGTGCCCACCTCCTAGTCGTTGCATAACTGTGAACCATCATATCATACATGGTTCACAAAGCTTGTGTGGGTCCATTAAGAATCTCGAAATAATAGCAGGCACCCTTTTAACGACACAAATCGGAACCGAGAAACTAAGTACATAGGTGAAATTTTTTTGGAATGACACATATCGGAACTGAGAAACCAAGTCCCTCCAGCTGGGCCTTCACTACTTCAATCCTCCATAAAGGCTAGCTCAAAAGTAATAGGAGTAATTGAGTTTCTCCTTCTCAAGATAGGAAGAGCTTGGGCATTGAACACAAGAAGTTCATACTTTCAAGGAAAAATGGATGCAGACTCATTATGAAGTGAAATTTCTCCAAAGTATCTTTTCTCTCAATGATGTGTGTGTATCAAGGCTTGTGTATGGCTCAATTTAGAAAAGGGTCAAGTTAGAGTGTTTCCAATATATGGAAGGTCAAGGTTCATGGATCTCATGACATGGCGCGTAAAATCGACATAATTTTAATTTTTGAACACAAAAACCGATGTACGTATGTTGTAATGGAGCAACCTATGTATACGCACGTTGTTTAACTCTAGCCCGCGTATATGTGAAAAAAAATGAATTTTTTACTCTGGAGTGAGCAAAATGGGGGAACTTGAGTCTGCAAAGGGAAATGGAAGTTCATCAAAGCAATATGCATGGATTGTGACAAAAATTGCTATAATAGATGCCCCCTAATGTGTGAGGTCATAGGAGCAAATGCGATGATCAAAATACATTATAATTCCCATAAGTTGAGTAATGAGGACCCAATTGGAAAAACTATTTACTCATGAGAATATTATAATTCATATGGACTCTATAAACATGGCTGCCAAACTAAATTACATTGCAGATCCATGTGTATATATATCAAATAGTTTTTCATGGCCATGAATAGGAAATACAAAGTGGACACATGCCATAGGTTGTCATAGTCATGAAAAATACATAATGGAGTCCAGTCTCAAAATAAACTGAAGATATATGTATACAATGGAGTACAATCTAATCTTCCATGATCATTGAAGTCATACAGGTACTAGTCCGATGAAAGACAAAAAAATATATGAGATCATGCTACTGTGAACTAGAGGTCTTTTACACTATCCGTGAAAGGTGCAAGTCTACATCATGTGAATAAAGGAGTTGAATTCGAACACAATGAGACTTTGTTTCATTACCGGTCATTGAGAAATATCATTAACAAACACAAGGTAACCCACCAATAATGAAATTAGGTGTTAAGGCACCAAGTACATTCCACAAGTGTGAATAAGAGTGTCGAGGTCGAACACTTGAATAATCCATCGATCAAGAGACATTAATGTATTCCCAACTATCAATGGCAGGAAAACCTACCACTAATGACTGCAAGCCTCTAGGTACTCATATAACTCTAGATCTCAATTCCAGAATAGATGAGATGAAGTTGATGGAAGGAGATCCACTGAAAGGAGAGAATTAAGGAATCTCTCATCATCCAGTGCGAGGTGCAAAGAAATAGCTTGATGATTAGGAAGAGCTCAGACAAATAGGATTTTCACAAACCAACGACCATGTGCGTCTCTCATGAGTACCATATGCAAGTAGTACACGAAAGAGACCCTTTGACTAGCAGCTAATGATGAAAACTTCCAAAAAAAGTGAGGAAACCACCAATATGGTCTAATGGAATCCAAGACACTACACGAATCCCAATGTGTGAAAATATTTCTTGTCATCGAACACAAGGGAAACCCCCAGTCAGTGACCAATGGAGAGGTTCCATGTATTGGGTTCAAGGTCACCTACCAATGATGCAAGTAGGCCTAGGGTGCAAGGTAGGACAACATATTCATGTGATTACGAGTTTCACTTGTAAGGGGATGACTGACACACAAAGTCAATAGTTCCGAGGAATGATCGACATAGGCTTAGGCTTCCTTTGAACAAGAGCATGAAACAGATGAATAATGCATGAAACATAGACTTAACACTGATAATTGACAAAACTTTGTGACAGGAGAGGCATCAACAAACTCTCCATAGGGTCTGGAAGAGTAACCAGTCAAAGGAGTAGACTCTAAGTGATGATTTCATCTTCCTAAGGCCATGCTAAAACCAAACCTTGGATGGACTCAAGAATTTATGCTTTGTTCAAAGGCGACACAACTGTTGACGATAGGAAATAATATTCTTTTCCCGCCCATATTTTTTTGTTTTTTCATTGTAACAGAAATGCTATGATACAGGAGAGGAAACAAGTGTTGTGAGTAAGAAACTAGTTCCAAGTAGTGGAACATACCTATGCTCAATGCAGGGAAACACATGTAGGATTTGGACACTCGGGGGGGTGTTTCCTGTACGTGAAAAGGGTTGTCAAGTTGCAAAGTATATATGGAAGGCATTACTTGGTTAATGCTGAGAATTTCTAGGGAAATATGCTTATAACGAGAAAGTGGAAGCCAACATTAGGCTCATCAATGGAAGCAGGATAATGGGAAGAAATTACAACCTAACTCAAAAGTATCTTTTTCGTAACTTTAGTCCCTTGGGTCAGAAAAATTATAAAAAATACCCAGGAGAACTCTTCTAGCCAATGGTGACTAGAGTATTCATTTTTCGTAATTAGTCTATTTGGTTTGGAAAAGGGTTAAACTTATACTGAAATAGACGTCCTTTCAAATCCATTTAAAAATTTCACTCAAAAATGTTTTCATGTTTAAGGAGTCTTCAAAAGAGATTATCTAAGAATCTAGGACGTCCCATAGGTAGTGGCCAGAATGAGATTGAGTAAGAAGAGTGAGGTTCGAATGCAAAGTCATAGCAGGGCTATAAGGGAATCTCAAGACTAATAGAAAACTTACAACATGGGTGCCAAAATGCAAAGAGGAGCTAAGCTAGGACACCCATGGAAGGTAGGCTCTACCACATGAATTACAACAGTTCTAAACAAAAGAGAAGGTTCCGTGTTGCAACTTAGTGGGGTCAATCCTAAGGAAAAATGATAAAAGAAACAAATAATGAAAAAAAGGATGGAGGGGAAAATCTAACCCATATGCCAATTTCGAGATCATGACCTGTCAGAACATATCAACATAAAGAAACGTACCAAAGAAAAATGTCTCCAAAGTCCCGTATATAAGGCCAAAAACACTAACCCAGAAGTTAATAAGTCTAATATAGAAACATCTGACAAAACATGTGTTAAGGGATATGAAACTTCAAAACAAGAAAAACTAAAAGTACAACATGTAGAGAGGAGTGCACAACCTTACGGATTATGAATAGTAGTTCTCTAGGTAGGGCCCATTGCTAGGCCCAAGCCAAGGGATTTTTTGGTAATCAAATTGTAAAGTTTCCAGTTTAGGAAGAGGTTGAAAATCCAAAATCATAGCTTCAAGGATAGCCTCATTTGAAGGCAACTCAACATCCATGAAACCAGGGCTTGAGAGCTCACAAATACCAAGGCTTGAGGTCTCACAAACAACAAGAACATACTCAATATGAAATTCCATATTACTCAGTACCATAGGGGGAGGCCAGGGCTCGAAGAAGAAGGTGCATAATATACTTCCATAACCATTTTTTTTCATTTTCCCTTGCTTGCATTCTATGAGTTGTGTTTTCATGCTCTGCAATAATGATGAGCTCTAGACATAAATGGTAGGCCATAAGCACTCTATGGTGTAGAACATATTTGGCCTAGATGACTGGTGTAATTTTTTATCCCATGATCCTCACGATGGTAGTAAGATGATCTCTAGGCTTAGGCTCTCTATGTTTTAGATTGGGACTTGACTCCCAACCCGCTATGTCCTTGGTATGCAATAAAGGGCGATGTACTCCTCAATATTCATGCTCGCTCACCCCTCAGGTACGGAGGTTGGCCATGTCACCTCACTATGATATGCCTATGATAAAATAGATGCCTTCAACCTCTATTTTTATAGATTGATCATCGAGCATGAATTCATACCCATTCGACTCCCAATAGCTAATAAGAAGTTGTAGCAGCCTTTTTTGAGATCGTATGTTGTTTGACTCAAAAAAAATTCCGAGAACGCATTGATGGAGGGACTCCAAAGCCTTCAGGTCATATATGAATTGGCTATCAATATCCTCATGCTCTCTCTCTCCCTCCACTCTATCACCATCTTGAAATTTGCAAGAGGAAAAGAAGGTTGGTTTTTATTTTTTTTCATTTTTGCATAGATGTGCATGCTTTTATTTGATGAAAGTCATGTATATGTGTGTTTAATATTAATTAAAGGCATGTATAGGGCCACTTATATGTGCCTTGTGCCAAAGGGGTGTGTGTACAATCCTGCCCTCTTTTCAAAACTAAAAATCTTAATGAAAAATTTGAAAAAATGCAAAAACTTATGGATGAAAATGAATAGCTTAATAACCTAGTTTAGAATGTGTTTGAATCCAATATCTTTATCTCTCGCAATGATCACCAGAATATCCGATTATTTTTCATGCAATGTTTACTATTTTGGTAAAAAAACTCAAATGAAATGGTAATTTGGGTAAATTTTCACTATTTTAATGAATTTTTACCCACTTTTGTATAGTTTTTACTATATTCCAGTTTTGGACACCTAATGAACTTAGTTTTGAGTGAGATAATTGTTTTTCTAGGGAATATGATTAATAATGGAGTTTTTAAATATCTATCAATCTATTCTTTCGACACTTTTTAGGTAATGTTTTCACCACTGGCATGTAGGGTAGGATATTCCCACCTTTCATTTTTGCACAAATCAATGACTATTATACGTTCACCTTAGGCTCAACCCCACATACTAGCAATACAATCCTTTTCCCACTAATTTGTAGTGTCATTTTGTTTTTTGTAGATCCTACTGTTCATGGGCATCCTAGATGGCACCCTCATTTTCCTTTTAGTGCCCATGCTAAACTATTTTCATAGACTCAGGAGACTTTTTTAGTATTTCCATGACATTACAATGGAGCCTCATATTATTCTCAATATTTTATTGGAGATTGACCCGTGAGGCTCCCATACTTTTGTGTTCAGTTGTAACTCCATTGCATATTTACCACTCGCGCTTTTGAGCCTAATTTCGGCTTCAACTTGTTTTCGCTTAACCATTAGCTTATGCATTCTCATCAGTTGCTAGCCTTGCAATATTTTCCTTTGAAACTTGAAACCTATACCCTAGGAGGAAACATTCCTCCAAGTGTCCATATTCTACACGTGTTTCCTTGCATTGAGCATAGGTATGTTCCTTGTGCTTGGAACTAGTTTTCTTTCCCGTGACACTTGTTTCCTCCGTGTATTTTAGCATTATTTTATTCTTTTTCAGGATTTCCAATATGAAAAAGGAAAAAAAATCAAATAACAAAAAAAAGAGCGTGGGAAAGAGTCTTCTTTTCAGTTATTGGCAACAATCAAGTCACCTCTGTTAGCACTCTATAAATTTTGTCTAGCTGATAGACAAATGACATAGGTAACTGTTTCAACCAACTTTAGAGATGGGTACTAGCCTACTCAGCTCAGAGAGGGCTCTCTCGTGTCACTTGGTGTTTCTTCAGAAATCAATGGCTAGATTTAGTTTGTTTTGGGGGTTTTCATAAAATTGTTGGCAAGGAAGGGGAGGGACACTTAGGGCCATGGAGTCGAAATTATGAAAGTGAATGAAAATAATGACTGGCCAATAGAAATCTCCAAAGGATAAAGGTTAAATGAGGCAATGAATCTGAGGTGTAAATTGTATTTAAGTAGGGTGTAGGAGGAAAGAGAAAACAAATAATTGCATAAGAGCATTTTTGAAATGAATTTTGAATTATCTAGGAAGAAACATACATAGTTTAAATTGCTTAAGACGAGAGCATCATAAGACGAATTCTGATCTTTTTAACTCTCCAATTTAAACAGAAGAAAGTGCAAATGGAATTAAAGAACATAGGAAATACATACAATGAAAGCAAACAAAACTCATATCACCACCATTAGAATCTTTTCATAGAGAATTTGAAAAGCTACTGCATATATATATTCAATTCAGCTCCAGAAAATTACAAAGTCCTCCTACAACGGGGGTAGGTCCCTCTCCGGTAGGTCAAACCATTCATTTATCTTTTTGATAGTATATATAGATAAATTACATCCAGGATTCAAAATGAATCATCTTCCCCAAAGTTCCAAAAATAGACATTTGTTACCCAGAAAGAGTAACGTACAACAAGTAAATCCTATTTTCTAGGGGGCGTTATAATAAAAAAGTGACATATTTGAGGTTTTTCTATAAATTCCACTTGTCTGTATTATTACAAAATTTTCTAAAACATACTTAATTTATCCTAGAATCTATTTCAGATTAGCAATTTCTTCCTTTAAAGTGTCAAGTCAAGTAGGCTAGTTTTCTCCAACACTTTCAACTATTTCAGCTCCAACCTTTGTCTTCTGTCTCTTACTCCTTTTTCTCTTGACATATTGTGTGCGGTGTTCATCTGTGTATCTGTTGATGATTAAATCCTTCATGATGGGATTTAATCTGACCTCTTTATCTGCTCCTGGATCCTTTGCAGGTTTCATGTGAAATTTTGTTGCCAATATTAGTGCGACAAGCTTTTCTTTCTTCTTCATTGATAAATTTGTCATGTTATTTGAATATCCTGATTCACTAGAGCCCACCTGGTCCGTCTTTTTCATTTTCTCTGGTTTTCCAGAAAGCATGAGCTTATCTCCCTTAGTTGTACATGAATTAGAAGGATGATCCAGTTTGTGATTACCTCGTTTAGGAGTGAAACGTTAATCACCCAAACAGAGTAATTTCATCCATGTTTTGAATGGCAGTCGCCATTGAGTGCCAACCATTGGTTACTAATGAAATTACTTGCAAGGACAATGACCTATCATGCACAAATATCAATTTCAAATGATGATCCTTCAAGTCAGTTTTTTGGCGGCTTTCACCCGACATTGCACGGACGAAAGTACCCGACCAAGTGTCTTGAGGTGATTTGATCGGCCGTCAATTTTCCCTTTCCACATGCAATGAGAATTTGAGTGGTTTCAAGCCTAACCATTCCCCCCCCCGATATGCATCTGGTGGCACCACGTGGCCTCGGGGCGAAACCGTGGTATTCCTATCAGCCCACTTTCAAGGGATTAACCCATGCACTATTTCTTGGCCTGATACAATCCACGACTGTTGATATGCAACATCCACGATCCACAACTGTCTATTGCTCCTCTATAATGATTTAGCCTCGTTCTAAATCCCAAGACTTGGAGTCTAAAAAATATGTTACAATGATAACATAGGCTCCGATTGGGGATGCTATCCTCCCTGCGAGGTAGCAAAGAACAATAGACCTTGTGCCTTATCCATTGGAGATTTTCTCACAATAGGTATGTGCCGTGTCTTGACCTAGTGACCGAATGTTGAATATATTGCTAAAATATAACTAAATACTTCATTTGGAAATCTAAACTTGAAAATGCTTGATCATCAACCTTATTAAAGATCCTAAGAAGCCAAATATTTGTAGATGTAGCCCAGGAGGGGGTGAACCATGGTAAAACCCGTGCTATGTGTTGTTTTTATGGTATATTTACCTTCTAGTGGTAGTTAATTGAATGAATGAATTAATGATTTAGTTAGATCTATTAGAATGCATGCATATATTTAGCAGATGAACGAATCTTAAGAATAATAAAAGGAACAAGCAGATCAAGGACTTAGAGGATGAGTAGCAATCCCATATCCCTACTCTTTCCTAGACTGCAAGCACTTGAGCTTTGCAGTCACCCATAGAACTATCTCAGGTGAAACTACGTAGTAAATTATGTGTGTTGTGTTGCCTTATGGTTTACCAGGAGGGCCAATAGTTTTAGAGGGTTTTGTTGGAAGCCTGTTATATCTAAACCTGGGTTAGCCAAGAAGTAGATGGGAAGAGTAGTAACCAACAAATGGTTATGTTTCTAGCTGGAACTGCATGGGATTGACTGAGTGGGATCCGTGAAAGAGTCGCCCAGAAAATGAAATTATAAAAGGGAATAATCATATCATGGAATCTGACGAAGGCAGAAATCGAAAGATGGTTGAAAACAAAGGAGCTTGAATTTTCACAGAAATATAACAGAAACCCTAAGTTAACATTGTGCAAATATCTAGACAAATATGTGTTTAACAACTTGCATGAGGTATTTTTCTGTGATTTCCCGCATGTGTTGCAGGAGTGGCTATTGAGGCTGAAATACAACCACCCTACAAATCGAATTAGACAGATCGAGTGGAATCTTGTGGATATTGCGCAATTACAACAAGTTAACAACAAATTCAGGCGCACAATAGATTTTTGGTTAGATAATATTTTGCAGGGTTTATCACATAATTTGCAGTAGATACCACGAAGTCTTACAACATAAAAGAGAAAGAGTTTCTAAAAGGACCTAGAGGTAGGTATATCAGATCATTGTATACTTCAATCAAGATTATACTATATAATAACAATGTGATTACTATAGAAGCAGACATCTAAACTTCCCTACGTGCATGCAGGAAGGGGGGAAGCACTGACAAGAGGTGGATAAATGGAGGAAAATATGGATAAGGGAAAGAAGGAGGAGGCCATGGACCCAACCATGATGGAGGAATATCAAATCAAATAGATAAAGGCAACATCTGGAAATACGCGCAGTGGAGTACCCTACCAATATAATATGAATAATAAGAAGAGAGCCATAGTCGAGAGAGAGGGATTTGAAAGTGATGAACACGAGTTAAAGGATCCCTAGGATGTGGAGAAGATTGAGGAAATCATGAGCACAACATATGAAAGGAAGACAAGAGGTTCAAGGGCAAGAACAAAAGGTATAACTCCCATTCATATGAGTGTCAGTGTGGAACCCATAACCCCATGTGTGACTAATACACTAGAAAGAACACCACCATTTAGACAACCGAATTTTAGTGGAAGAAAGAAAGCAGGAAATGAATGTAATCAAGGAGTAGCAATTGGATGAGCCAGTTCAGGAAGTAGCAGTCAAATATCTACATCGTGCAGAGGTAGTAAGAGCCAGTTCAGGAAGTAGCAGTCAAATATCTACATCGTGCAGAGGTAGTAGTTCATCATAGTTCAAGATGGTGGGAAATGATCCCACCATTAGGTTACCATAATTTTGGGGAGAGGCATATGAGGACCTAAAAATAATTTCTTCATCTGTGAGAAGATATGGGAAGCAAAGAAGATCACAAATGAGGACACAAAACTTGCACAATTAGCTATCACGATAAGAGACCACGCGTTGGATTGGTACATGACTCTAGTTGTAAAAATTCCACCAGGAACAACACAGACTATTGCAGATGTGAAGAAGTCGTGGATAAATGAATTTCAGAATTCTAGCTCAGAAGATCAGTACATGAATGAGATGATTGAAATCAGACATAAAGTAGGTGATTTTGTGTGGGATATTTATTAGAGGTTCAAACAGTTAAAGGGTAAGTTGAAGTATGCCATGACTGACATGAAACATAGACATCTCTTTGTGAATTCACTACTACCACATCTGAAATACCCTTTGAGGCAACAAAATTTTCAAACTCAGGAAGAGGCTCTGTAGGCAACCTTACAACTGGAAGAGAACCAGTATCAGAAGACAGATCCAACAATAGAACAACTAAATGAAGATCTCAATAACCTCACATTTCAAATAAACCAGAATAAGGGAAAAGAGAAAAGAGAAGTTGTTTGGTGTACCACATGCAGGACAAAAGGACACCACAAAAAATATTTCCCAACTTTCGCGCAATACATGGAAACAGGGTTACCAAACCCATTTCCAACAGGAGGAACATGGTGATAAATCTCTAAAACACATGGGCATGATCCATATCATTTTCCCATGATGAAAAAATACCAGACAATACCAAAGAATTCATACTATAATTTTTGCAAATCAGTTGGTCGTGATGACAAATATTGTAGGACAATGGAATTGATGAGGGAGACAACTTCGGATATGCATAGGGTGCAGGTAGAAATTATGACAGGGCAAGCTGCACCACAATTCAACCAGATATCACCTCCATATAATAGTGCACAACAACAATATAACATTGTGCAACCACAATATAACCTCACACAGTATAATCAGGTATTGTTGGGCTCTAAATATGTCCTAAAATATAACCTCTATGCACAATCTAAAGGTAGGCACTCGCACAAGCATTTTACTTGTCGCCTACGTAGGTTCTTACCTTCCGTTTTCAATACCCTTCCTCCAGAGATGCAACCCCAACAAAGGTACAACAATCGTAAAAAAAGGAACGACAATTGTTCCTTTCAACTGAACACCAATACTTACAAAAGGAACAACAATTGTTATATTGGGCCGAACTAATGTTGTATTAATTGAGTTGTAGTACTTGCCCAACTATTTAATTTGTCAATCCAAGGATCGTAAACTTACGAAGCACACACAAAGTATATGCAAGATTGAAGCGGGACTAATCTAATCTAATGTTTAAGCTACGACTGGAATTGAATCATTAATCTAATGCAGGAAATTGAAACACGCGACTTGGAATTGAAATTAATCTAGGAATGAGAAATTGCACAAATGAAATTAATCTAGGAATGAGAAATTGCGTGAATGAAATTAATCTAGGAATGGTGAACTACATGAAGGAAAAGAAAATACAACATGTGAAGAGTTGAATGACACAACAACATATGTGAGCTAACACCAATGAAACAATCTTACATTATAATAATCAAATCAATCTTCATAAAAAAATAATGAAAGCATGACAACCAAATCCATGAATCAAAGCTAAGAATCCCTTTCTTTCAAATCCAAATGACTACCATTAATGACTACTCTAATTCTCTACTTGATTACTACTCAACTACTCCCTCATGGAGAGAGATCACTCTCTTTTATACATGAGAGCCTTGAAGATAAGATAACTATCTCATTATTACAGATCCACTATTCTCTCAACCTATTTCCCATTATTACAAAATATAATCCCTTCAAATCCTCACACATATATCTCATATATCTTGGATAAGATATTCCAACCAAATCTCCATGATCTTCTCCTTGGAATGGGCTTTAATTATCTCCTCAAATCTTGAAATCGTGGAGGAAGTATTCGAGAAGTCCCTTTGAATTAATCCTTCACATATTCCTACACATTACAAAGCTCACACATTTTTGAGATATATATGAAAACATGTCGATTTTCTAACATTTAATCACAAATTCCTTTTAAATAATAAAATGAATAAAGTGGAAAATAATAAGGTGAAACCCAAGTATATTTATGAAATGATATCGTGAAAGGTTAATGAGGCGATGAAATGTGAAGAATAATGAAGGGAAAGGTGGATGAAAATAAGACATTTATGAGCCCCAACGTACCCCCCAACTTAACTTGTTGCATGTCCTCATGCAACCATGCATGGATCTTCTCAAGAAATTTTGGCATCCGAATGTTGGCTTTGAGTGATGATAATTAATGTTTTTCAGGATGGGATTTACATGAGTAACAACTGACATTTTTCTTATGGTTGGTTCTTGTATGACAACCATGAATATAAAGAATCTTGGTTCTTGTGTTAACAACATTCATTTCGTTATTTGTTCTTTTGTTGTTATGATAATAATTTTCCCATATTCTTACTAGAAAATATATGCTATCAATGTGCATAAAGAAACATCACTGAGTATAAGAAAGCCCTTTTTTGTATATTTGTGAATCATTCCAATATGTATAACAATGCTTATGAAGCAAAGTGCAACAGAGTATCATTGGAAAATAAATGTTCATAAATGGTAAATGAGACGAAAAATGGAATGATGGTAGTGGAAAAGTGGAGTGATCATAGTGAATAAAGTCCCCTACCCCCCACCTGAACTGGTTGCATGTCCTCATGCAACATGCATGCAACATGGCATAAGTCATAGACGTGAAAAGGAAAGGGAACTTGCTGAGAGAATTTTCCAAATTATTCATCGCTAGTAGTTGAGGAATTACATGATTAAAGTTTAGAAAAGAACATACCTCCACTCACCCAAAATGTTGATGAACTATGCAATAGGAATATGGCTGATGTGGCTGCTAGAGCATGGAAGATGTCACTACTGCAGGATAATATGGAAAGTGACTGATGTTGTAGCAACAACTGCTATCTGCTGGATCAAAGAATGTGAAGTGGAGGAATCTGAACTGTTGTTGAATGAATCATGGAAAAGATAAAGTATGAAAGTGGAACTGTGGTACTCTCATATGGTTGAAGTCATGCTGTTGTAACTGCTGATAGAGTCATGAAAAGTGTATAATCTTCACCCACTGCTAAACTTGATGGTACAATTCTAGTCATGCGAATGAATGTGTCGACGTCGAACATGAAAATAAGTCATTGGATTACCGACCATTGATGAGTTTCATTAACCAATGCGAGACAACTCACCATTGATGTCAATGAGTGCCAAGGTACCAGAGTACATATTGCAAACTGCGAATGAATGAGCTGATGTTGAGCCACTTTCAGGATCTGACGATCAAGGGACATTGATGTATTCCCACGATTGTCAGCGAGAGAACTTTCCATTAAGGCATGCAAGCCTCCAGGTACTCAAAATGGACTCTAGTCTATATCCCAGATAAGGTGTTGAGGTCGATGGGGCAAGACTTGTTGAAAGGCGGGCCTTAAGGAATCCCACATCAGTCAACGCGAGTTTTGATAAAATTATTGGTAGGACTATATGAAATATCTCAGTAGAAACAATGTTTATGGCATGGCAAGTAGTCATGGAAAGGGAGATGGATAGTTTTATTGACAAGGAAAACTAAACTAAAAAAGCTAAAGAGATGTATGCGACTCAGAAAGCTAGGCGTGTGTGAATTCATGAAGGATAATTCAATGGAAGATGGGCTTCAACACAGGGATGACCAATCTGCTTTGAAGGAGAAATGGAGGAAGACATTCATGACGCAAATGGGTTTATGAAAAGGTTTCTATGTAACAACAAACGTCATGATGTTTATGATGAATAACAACTCCTTCAAGAAGTCAAGGAACCATGTCTTTTTTTCAAAAGTTTTTGTGATTTTTGAAAATCACTTCAGCAACAAGATGTGATCGGCCTCGCCCCTGAAAAAAACTTAGTGCAAATCTTGCATGAAAACTTGTGAGATGTTCGAAAATATAACATCCAGAAAGAAGGACAAATGCGACAAATAAAAAAATAAAATGTGTTTTATACCTCTTGTCATGGTCGTTGTGCGTGCGTTTGTTTCATCGTTGATTGCTTGCTTAGCGTAAAATCGCAAAAACATGTGTTCATATTGCTTTCAGAAATTTATAAAAAAGGTCCATTTGCAATTTATTTGTTTTGGTTTTATTTTTATAATTTGTTTCTAATTTTTATTTTTAATCTTCATTTTATTTATATGTCTTTTTTATTATGTCTTGACCTAATTTTATTACTATATACATATGATTATATATATATATATATATATAATCAAACAAAAGAAATAAAAACAAACAATATATGTTTTTTTTGTTATTATAAAAAAAAAAGGAAATTGTTTATAATAAAACAATCACAAATAATAAAAAAATTATTGTAATCATTTTATAATAAAACAACATATAATTTTATGAAATTTTATTATAACACAAAATAAACAACGACTGTTAACTTTCATATACCTTTAGCGCAGGCCCCGTGAATGCTCCAGAAGTTTATGTTGTCCGAGGGTACAACATTGAAAGTCTGGTCTTTGTTGTCCATTTGCCAAAGTTCTTTGCACAACCACAGATCCAATCAGTTCTGAAACAACGATGGAAGGATAATTTGGTACTATGACAACCTGAAGACTATTTGACCTTGGCAGAATGACAATAAGGCAAACTAAAGTCTCCAGTTTCGTGAAGAAGTAAAATATTGTGTATAGAAACAAGTAGAGTGTTGAAGATCCTGAAGTCAGATATGCTCTCCACCACCAGTGATAATCTTCACTACATAGCTGGAAGTAGTAGAGAACAATCATGATCTCTGCAGAGGTGACGAGCAGGATAACAAAGACTATGAAAAAGAACCCAAAGATGTAGTAGAGTTGATTCATCCATATAGAAGTCAAGATGAAAAAAAACACAATGAAAACAACACCAAACGACAATATGCCACCAATGAGTACAAAGAAAACATGCTGCATGTACCAAGCCTGTTCTGGAATTTTCCTAGGAAATTTGCTTGTATTCACTGGATCTTCAATTGCAGGCTTCTTGTAGCCAAAGTAGCTGCCAATAAAATCCAAGGGTACAAAAATTCCAAACCATAAAAAGACTAAAGCAAACATGGTCCCAAACGGTACAACACCATAAGATTTCTCACCACGGATCAATTCATTTAATACAAAGAAAATGCAGAAAACAATTCCAGGAAACATGAAAGTAGTCTTTAGTGTGTTTTTCTTCCATTTTGAGCCCTTGAACATCTTATATAACCAAGCAGAAGAGTAGCCAACAAACAAACCCATGAACGCCCACAAATAGAACCATAGATGTCAAGCGCTGATAATAAATTCATTAGGCAGTCAAATCATCTCCGCAATTTGATGTGACTAATCTTTGACACCATCAACCACCAATGCATCTTCAGAGCGAAAAGATATTTGATTGCATTATTTTAATTTCAATCGGATGAAATATAAGGGGGGTCAAGCCCGAACATCAATATCTTCAATATTTCATCTATAGCCAGTTTACACTCGACAATCTTTTTAAAATCCATTGCATCCTGTGTACACCAGTAACTTCTACTCAATCATAATTCAAATTTCTACCAATTGTTTAGCTTGGAGTGGAGGCAAGGATAGCATCCAATATGCCTTCCAATGTTTGTGCGTCACTATCATTATCATTGACTTCTTCCTCTCTATATTCAAGAATCGTTGCATCTAACACTAATTTACACTTTGCTATTTCAAAAATATTGTCATCTATTGTTCCCTTAGTCACAAGCCGATACACAGTCCTCCATTCGACACTCATCACAGCGTCAACCACAGCTGCTCGAAAACATATTTCATTCCTTGTCTGTTAGTTAGCCTGGGGAACGTGGTAGCTAGTGCATAATCTACCAACATCCTAAACTCTGAATCACTCTTACTCATCCCACATTCATTGTTGAATCGACTTCTACTGCGACTGCGACTGCGACTCCTATCACGCGTAACGCATCCGGGCCAACTATCTACCTCTTCCGAGCCATGGGAGACACTGATGTCTCTGTGTCTCTTGATGATAATGCGACTTCCCTTCATACCTGTCGTTTATATAACTTCCTCGCCCATCGTTAGCCCTTGTGAACTGGACAATGATATATCTTTGATGAAATTTAGCGATTCAAGGGCTTCCACAACATCCTCTACATTTTTGTAATGAATAGTTTGGATATCGTTTTCGATTTTGTGAAGTGCAACAAACCTGATTTAGTGTTAAGGTTGACAATCTGGAGATAATACCACCAAAAAAAGAAAAAAAATCTTCATTGATTGCCAAAAACTTCCAGATAAATGCAAACGCCAACCATTATAATTATCCCATCTAAATATGCTGGCTTGGAACTATAAACGTGGGCCACTTCGATATAAATAGATCTGGGATATGAAAAAAATGGATCTTCTTACCTCATCGATCCCTCTCGTCATGCACTTACCCACGCATTCCTTTAGTCAGTTATTTCAGCAAGGTTGTTGGAGCGTGCGCCTTCATCTTCGTCCAGATCTGCCATTCGATCATGAAATTGCATTTGACCGAGTTTAAGCAGCAGCTCCAATTCTAGGTGTGGATTCATTTGGCCGGGTGAACGCTGCATATCTTCTTCAACATTGTTCTCTTCATTTTAATTATAACACGTGAGTAATATGCAATCATATGTTCATGCACAGTGGAAATAATGAACAGTGATAAACAATTTCATTTTGATAAGATAAATTAGAGTCCCGTGTTAGTGAAGGCTAGTTGAAATCGAGTTATTGAGATATTGATTGTCTGCCTTCATCTTTGATTCCCTAATGAGGACATGATGGTCAGAAAAATGGAACCTTAGACCTACCTTTGTCCTGTGCATTTCAAATTTATGATATATTGTTTTGTTTGCAGGGTTATTTCCAGACATCTATAGGATAAGAAACGAAGGCAAAAACATGGCGCGTGAACCAAAAATAAACTAGGCTGAAGTCTAAAATGAGAAGAGTGCGGTTATAAAATTGTTTCAATGCTGTTTCAATTTGGATTTTCTATGCAGCTCTTATCTTGTATGAATTGCAGACCTTATTCATTTACATTATTATTTATTTATTTTTATTTTTTTAATGTACTTATTGTTTTATTGTTTTGATTTGCAGATGGAGGATGCACAACTTTTCATTTATTTCTTCTATTATGTTTTTAAAGTAAAAAATAAAATAAAAACTATTTTACAAGCTTATTAAAAATCTATGAGCAAATGGAAGACAAAAAAAATAGATTAGGCAAAATTTTCGTTTCGTCAAGTAATTGATATTCCTGAAATTAACCAATCAGTCATCCTACTTTCTGATCCTCGCGATCGCACGAAGCGCGGAGGAGAGCATACTTATTCTAGCAAAAATAAAAATCTTGAAAATAAAACCCTACCTACACTATGCTAATTAGAAATGAGAGATTAGTTACATATAATCAAACAACCAATGTAGCCATGCACGCAACAATAATAAAAATATGTTATCTTTCGATTTCACAATTGAAAGTCGGGAATATGTATGGATGTGTGAAATTAGCTGCTGAAGTTCTAAATTAACAAAATAAAAAGGAAAACTAAGTGGAACTAACCTAGTACTTGTTTGAAACCAACGTTCGATTAGGATTTCGTAGGCGTAATTTGTCTTACTCAGATCTTGTTGCAGCTCCTCACTGTCTTCCTCGACCTCTTGCGCACTTAATGGTTCTTCATTTAATATGCGAGGTTCTTCGTATGTTGATTCTTCGTTTTCCTCAAGAGGAGTGAATAATATTTCGGCTGCTGTCAAGATATCCTCTTCTAGAAAAGAGGAGACCCCGACTTTTGCTAAATTCATTGTTAAATCAAGTTAAAAAAAAGGATTCTTACAACACCCAAATCAAAATGAAAAACATAAAAACGCTCTTGCTAAAATATAAAAAAAATTACTCTTTAGAGTTGCGGAAATTAAATTCTCTTGATAGTTGGCAAGGAGAACATGAGGAGTCTCCATTCAAGTAGTTGTTATGACCCCTTACCAACACAAGTATATCACACTTGCAAAATTTGAAACTACTTTTACGGAAATTGAAACTACTTTTACCTAGTTGGTAGGGAGAACATGAGGAGTCTCCTCTCACGAGCTTCTATGACCCCTTAACAACACATCTAGATCACATTTGCATGAATTAAACACTCTTGCATGAATTGAAATTTGCAGAAATTGAAACTACTTTTACCTAGTTGGTAGGGAGAACATGAGGAGTCTCCTCTCACGAGCTTCTATGAACCCTTACCAACACGTCTAGATCACACTTGCATGAATTTAAATGAAAAAGAAACTAATACCTCAATCCATCATGCTTCCCTGGCAACAATGCCAAAATGTTGGGCTCTAAAGATGTCCTAAAATATAACCTCTATGCATCATCCAAAGGTAGGCGCTGGCACAAGCACTTTAATTGTCGCCTACGTAGGTTCTTACCTTCCATTTCCAATACCCATCCTCTAGAGATGCAACCCTGCAAAGGGACAACAATCTTAAGAAAAGGAATGACAATTGTTCCGATCAAATGAACAACACTACTTACAAAAGGAACAACAATCATGACAAGGGAGTGACATTTGTTATATTGGGCCGAACTATTGTTTGTATTAATTGAGTTGTAGTACTTGCCCAACTATTTAATTTGTCAATCCGAGGATCGTAAACTTACAAAGCATACACAAAGTATATGCAATATTGAAGCAGGACTAATATAATCTAATGTTTAAGCTACGACTGAAATTGAATCATTAATCTAATGCAAGAAATTGAAACACACGACTTGGAATTGAAGTTAATCTAGGAATGGGAAATTGCACAAATGAAATTAATCTAGGAATGAGAAATTGCGTGAATGAAATTAATCTAGGAATGACGAACTACATGAAGGAAAAGAAAATACAACATGTGAAGAGTTGAACGACACAACAACATATGTGAGCTCACACCAATGAAGCAATCCTACATTATAATAAGCAAACCAATCTTCATAACAAAATAATGAAAGCATGAAAACCAAATCCATGAATCAAAGCTAAGAATCCCTTTCTTTCAAATCCAAATGACTACCATTAATGACTACTCTAATTCTCTACTTGATTACTACTCAACTACTCCCTAATGAAGAGAGATTGCTCTCTTTTATACATGAGAGCCTTGAAGATAAGATAGCCATCTCATTATTACAGATCCACTATTCTCTCAACCTATTTCCCATTATTACAAAATATAATACCTTCAAATCCTCAAACATATCTCTCATATATCTTGGATAAGATATTCCAACCAAATATCCATGATCTTCTCCTTGGAAATGGGCTTGAATTATCTCCTCAAATCTTGAAATGGTGGAGGAAGTATTCGAGATGTCCTTTTTAATTAATCCTTCACATATTCCTACACATTACAAAGCTCACACATTTTTGATATATATATGAAGACATGTCGATTTTCTAACATTTAATCACAAATTCCTTTTGAATACTAAAATGAATAAAGTGTAAAATAATAAGGTGAAACCCAAGTATATTTATGAAATGATATCGTGAAAGGTTAATGGGGCAATGAAATGTGAAGAATAATGAAGGCAAAGGTAGATGAAAATAGGCCATTTCTGAGCCCCAACATACCCCCCAACTTAACTTGTTGCATGTCCTCATGCAACCATGCATGGATCTTCTCAAGAAATTTTGGCATCTCAATGTTGGCTTTGAGTGATGATAATGAATGTTTTCCAGGATGGGATTTACATGAGTAACAATTGACATTTTTCTTATGGTTGGTTCTTGTGTGACAACCATGAATATAAAGAATGTTGGTTCTTGTGTTAACAACATTCATTTCTTTATTTGTTCTCTTGTTGTTATGATAATAATTTGCATATATTCTTACTGGAAAATATATGCTATCAATGTGCATAAAGAAACATCAGTGAGTATAAGAAATCCATTTTTTGTATATTTGTGAATCATGCCAATATGTATAACAATGCTTATGAAGCAAAGTGCAACAAAGTATCGTTGGAAAAGAAATGTTGGAAAAGAAATGTTCATAAATCGTAAATGAGACGAAAAATGGAATGATGGTAGTGGAAAAGTGGAGTGATGATAGTGAATAAAGTCCTCTACCCCCCAACTGAATTGGTTGCATGTCCTCATGCAATGTGGCATAAGTCGTAGAAGTGAAAAGGAAAGGGAACTTGATGAGGGAATTTTCCAAATTATTCATCGCTACCAGTTGAGGAATTACATGATTAAAGTTTAGAAAAGAACATACCTTCACTTACCCAAAATGTTGATGAACTATGCAATAGGAATATGCCTGACGCAGCTGCTAAATCAAGGAAGATGCCACTACTGAGGGATCATATGGAAAGTGACTGCTGCTATAGCGATGACTTTTGTCTGCTGGATCAAAGAATGTGAAGTGGAGGAATCTGAACTGAAGCTGAATGAATAATGGAAAAGAGAAAGTATGAAATTCAAACTGTGGTACTCTCATATGGCTGAAATCATGCTACTATAACTGCTGATAGAGTCATGAAAGTGTATATTCTTCACCCGTTTCTAAACATGATGGTACAATTCTAGTCATGCGAATGAATGTGTCGATGTCGAACTTGAAAAGAATTAATTGGATTACTGGCCATTGATGAATGTCCTTAACCAATGCGAGGCAACTCACCATTGATGTCAATGAGTGCCAAGGTACCCGAGTACATCTTGCGAAGTGCGAATGACTGAGATGATGTCAAGCCACTTGCAAGATCTAACGATCAAGGGACATTGATGTATTCCCAAGATTGTCACCGAGGACTTGCCATTAAGGCATGCAAGCCTCCAGGTACTCAAAATGGACTCTAGTCTATATCCTAGATAAGGTTTTGAGGTCGATGGGGCAAGACTTGTTGAAAGGTGGGCCTTAAGGAATCCCACATCAGTCAACACGAGTTCTGATAAAAATATTCGTAGGACTATAGGAAATATCTCAGTAGCAACAATGTTTATGGCATGGCAATGTAGTCATGGAAAGGGAGATGGATAGTTTTATTGACAAGGAAAAATGAACTGAAAAACCTAAAGAGATGTATGTGACTCAAAAAGATAGGCATGTGCGAAGTCATGAAGGATAATTCAATGGAAGATGGGCTTCAACACAGGAATGACCAATCTGCTTTGAAGGAGAAATGGAGGAAGACATTCATGACACAAATTGGTTTATGAAAAGGTTTCTGTGTAACAACAAACGTCATGATGTCTATGATGAGTAACAACTCTTTCAAGTAGTCAAGGAAGCATGTCTTTTTTTCAAAAAAAATTGTGATTTTTGAAAATCACTTCAGCAACAAGATGCGACCGGTCGCGCTCCTGAAAAAAACTTAGTACAAATCCTGCATGAAAACTTGTGAGATTTCGAAAATATAACATGCAGAAAGAAGGACAAATGCGACAAAGTAAAAAATAAAATGCATTTTATACCTCTTGTTGTGGTCATTGTGTGCGCGTTTGTTTCATTGTTGATTGCTTGGTTAGCGTAAAATCGCAAAAACATGTGTTCATATTGCTTTCAAGAATTTATAAAAAAGGTCCATTTGCAATTTATTTGTTTTGGTTTTATTTTTATAATTTGTTTCTAATTTTATTTTTAATATTCATTTTATTTATATATATATTTTTTATTATGTCTTGACCTAATTTTATTACTATATATATATATATATATATATATATATATATATATATAACAAAAGAAATAAAAACAAACAATATATGTTTTTTTTTGTTATTATAAAAAAAAAGGAAATTGTTTATAATAAAACAAAAAAAAAAAACTGGTTATTATAATTGTTTTATAATAAAACAATCACAAATAATTTGTTTTTATTGTAATCATTTTATAATAAAAGAACATATAATTTTATGAAATTTTATTATAACACAAAATAAACAACGGTTGTTAACTTTCATATACCTGTAGCGCAGGCCACCATGAATGCTCCAGAAGTTTATGTCACCCGAGGGTACAAAATTGTAAGTCTGGTCTTTGTTGTCCATTTGCCAAAGTTATTTGCACAACCACAGATCCAATAAGTTATGAGACAATGATGGAAGGATAGTTTGGTACTCTGACAACCTGAAAACTATTTGACCATGGCAGAATGACAATCAGGCAAACTAAAGTCTCTAGTTTCATGAAGAAGTAAAATATTGCGTATAGAAACAAGTAGAATGTTGAAGAGCCTGAAGTTAGATATGCTCTCCACCACTAGTGATAATCTTCACTGCATAGCTGGAAGTAGTAGAGAACAATCGTGATCTCTGCACAGGTGACGAGTAGGATAACAACGACTATGAACAAGAACCCAAAGATGTAGTAGAACTAATTCAGCCATATAGAAGTCATGATGAAAAATAACGCAATCAAAACAACACCAAACGACAATATGCCACCAATGAGTACAGAGAAAACAGGCTGCATGTACCAAGCCTGATCTAGAATTTGCCTGGGAATTTTGTTTGTTTTCAATGGATCTTCAATTGCAGGTTTCTTGTAGCCAAAGAAGCTGCCAATAAAAACCAAGGGCACGAAAATTCCAAACCATAAAAAGACTAAATCAAACATGGTCCCAAGCGATACATCACTAGAAGATTTCTCACCTGAGATCAATGCATTTAATACAAAGAAAATGCAGAAAACAATTCCAGGAAACATGAAAGCAATCTTTAGTCTGTTTTTCTTCCATTATGAGCCCTTAAACATCTTATATAACCAAGCAGAAGAGTAGCCAGGGAACAAACCCATGAACACCCACAAATAGAACCATAGCTGTCAAGTGCTGATAATAAATTCATTGGGCAGTCCAATCATCTCCGCAATTTGATGTGACTAATCTTCGACACCATCAACCACCAGTGCATCTTCAGAGCGAAAAGATATTTGATTTCATTATTTGAATTTCAACTGAGTGACATATAAGGGGGGTCGAGCCTAAACATCAATATCTTCATTATTTCATCTATAGCCAGTTTACACTTGGCAATATTTTTAAAATCCATTGCATCCTGTGTACACAAGTAACTTCTACTCAATCAAAATTCAAATTTCTACCAATTTTTTAGTTTGGAGTGGAGGCAAGGATATCAACCAATATGTCTCCCAATGTTCATGTGTCACTATCATTATCATTGACTTATTTCTCTCCAGATTCAAGAACCGTTGCATCTAACACTAATTTACACTTTTCTATTTCAAAAATATTTTCATCTATTGTTCCCTTAGTCACAAGCCGATACACAGTCCTCCATTCGACACTCATCACAGCGTCAACCACGACTGCCCGAAAACATATTTCATTCCTTGTCTGTTAGTTAACCTTGGGAACATGGCAGCTAGTGCATAATATACCAACATCCTAAATTCTGCATCACTCTTACTCATCCCACATTCATTGTTGAATTGGCTTCCACTGCGACTGCGACTCCTATCACGCATAACGCATCTGGGCCAACTGTCTACCGCTTTTGGGCCATGGGCGACGCTGATGTCTTTGTGTCTCTCGATGATAATATGGCTTCCCTTCATACCTGTCACGTATATAACCTCCTCGCCCATCGTCAGCCCTTGTGAACTAGACAATGATATATCTTTGTTGAAATATCGCACCATTTAGCGATTCAAGGGCTTACACAACATCCTCTACATTTTTGTAACGAACAATTTGGATATCATTTTCGATTTTGCGGAGTGCAGCAAACCTGATTTAGCATGAAGGCTGACAGTCTGGAGATAATACCGCCAAAAAAAGAAAAAAAAAATATTCATTGATTGCCAAAAACTGCCAGATAAATGAAAACGCCAACCATTATAATTATCCCATCTAAATATGTTGGCTTGGAACTATAAACGTGGGTCACTTCGATATAAATGGATCTAGGATATGAAAAAAACAGATCTTCTTACCCCATCGATCCCTCTCGTCATGCACTTACCTACGCGTTCCTTTAGTCAGTTATTTCTGCAAGGTTGTTGGAGTGTGCACCTTCATCTTCATCCAGATCTGCCATTCGATCATGCAATTGCATTTGACCGAGTTTAAGCAGCAACTCCAATTGCAGGTGTGGATTCATTTGGCTGGATCAATGCTGCATATCTTCTTCAACATTGTTCTCTTCATTTTAATTATAGCGTGTGAGTAATATGCAAGCAAATGTTCATGCATAGTGGAAATAGTGAACAGTGATAAACAATTTCATTTTGATCAGATAATTTAGAGTCACGTGTTAGGGAAGGCTAGTTGAAACCGAGTTATTGAGATATTGATTGACTGCCTTCATCTTTGATTCCCTAATGAGGACATGATGGTCGGAAAAATGGAACGTTAGACTTGCCTTTGTCCTGTGCATTTCAAATTTATGATATATTGTTTTGTTTGCAGGATTATTTCCAGGCATCTATAGAATAAGAAACGAAGGCAAAAGCATGGTGCGCGAACCAAAAATAAACTAGGCTGAAGTCTAAAGTGAGAAGAGTGCGGTTATGAAATTGTTTCAACTAATGTTTCAGCTTGGATTTTCTGTGCAACTCTTATCTTGTATGAATTGCAGACCTTATTCATTTACATTATTATTATTATTATTATTATTTTAATGTACTTATTGTTTTGATTTGCAGATGGAGGATGCACAACTTTTCATTATTTCTTCTATTATGTTTTTAAAGTAAAAAAATAAAATAAAAACTATTTTACAAGATTATTAAAAATCTATGAGCAAATGGAAGACGAAAAAAATAGATTAGGATTTTTTTTTTTCGTCAAGTAATTGATATTCCTAAAATTAACCAATCAGTCATCCTACTTTCTAATCCTCCTGATCACACGAAGTGTGTAGGAGAGCATACTTATTCTCTCATATATATTGGATAAGATATTCCAACCAAATCTCCATGATATTCTCCTTGGAATGGGCTGGAATTATCTCCTCAAATATTGAAATGGTGGAGGAAGTATCCGAGAAGTCCTTTTGAATTAATTCTTCACATATTCCTACACATTACAAAGCTCACACATTTTTGAGATATATATGAAAGCATGTTGATTTTCTAACATTTAATTGCAAATTCCTTTTCAATACTAAAATGAATAAAGTGGAAAATAATAAGGTGAAACCCAAGTATATTTATGAAATGATATCGTGAAAGGTTAATGGGGTGATGAAATGTGAAGAATAATGAAGGGAAAGGTGGATGAAAATAGGACATTTATGAGCCCCAACATACCCCCCAACTTAACTTGTTGCATGTCCTCATGCAACCATGCATGGATCTTCTCAAAAAAATTTGGCATCTCAATGTTGGCTTTGAGTGATGATAATGAATGTTTTCCCGGATGGGATTTACATGAGTAACAACTGGCATTTTTCTTATGGTTGGTTCTTGTGTGACAACCATGAATATAAAGAATGTTGGTTCTTGTGTTAACAACATTCATTTCATTATTTGTTCTCTTGTTGTTATGATAATAGTTTTCCCATATTCTTACTGGAAAATATATGCTATCAATGTGCATAAAGAAACATCATTGAGTATAAGAAAACCCTTTTTTGTATATTTGTGAATCATGCCAATATGTATAACAATTCTTATGAAGCAAAGTGCAACAGAGTATTGTTGGAAAAGAAATGTTCATAAATGGTAAATGAGATGGAAAATGGAATGATGGTAGTGGAAAAGTGGAGTGATGATAGTGAATAAAGTCCCCTACCCCCCAACTGAACTGGTTGCATGTCCTCATGCAACGTGGCATAAGTCATAGAAGTGAAAAGGAAAGGGAACTCGGTGAGGGAATTTTCCAAATTATTCATCGCTAGCAGTTGAGGAATTACATGATTAAAGTTTAGAAAAGAACATACCTCCACTTACCCAAAATGTTGATGAAATATGCAATAGGAATATGGTTGATGAGGCTACTAGAGCATGGAAGATGTCACTGCTACAGGATCATATGGAAAGTGACTGCTACTGTAGCGGCGATTGTTGTCTGCAGGATCAGAGAATGTGAAGTGGAGATATCTAAACTGTTGCTGAATGAATAATGGAAAAGAGAAAGTATGAAAATGGAACTGTGGTACTCTCATATGGCTAAAGTCAAGTTGTTGTAACTGTTTATAGAGTCATGAAAAGTGTATAGTCTTCACCCACTGCTAAACCTGATGGTACAATTTTAGTCATGCGAATGAATGTGTCGATGTCAAACATGAAAATAAGTCATTGGATTACCGCCCATTGATGATGTCGTTAACCAATGCGAGACAACTCACCATTGATGTCAATGAGTTCCAAGGTACCCAAGTACATCTTGCAAAGTGTGAATGAATGAGTTGATGTCGAGCCACATTGATGTATTCCCATGATTTTCAGCGAGAGAACTTTCCATTAAGGCATGCAAGCCTCCAAATACTCAAAATATATCCCAGATAAGGTGTTGAGGTCGATGGGGCATGACTTGTTGAAAGGTGGGCCTTAAAAAATCCCACATCAGTCAACGCGAGTTCTGATAAAAATATTGGTAGGACTATAGGAAATATATCAATAGCAACAATGTTTATGGCATGACAATGTAGTCATGGAAATGGAGTTGGATAGTTTTATTGACAAGGAAAACTAAACTGAATAATCTAAAGATATGTATGCGACTCAGGAAGATAGGTGTGTGCGAAGTCATGAAGGATAATTCAATGGAAGATGGGCTTCAACATAGGGATGACCAATCTGCTTTGAAGGAGAAATGGAGGAAGACATTCATGATGCAAATGGGTTTATGAAAAGGTTTATGTGTAACAACAAACGTCATGATGTTTATGATGAGTAACAACTCCTTCAAGCAGTCAAAAAAGCATGTCTTTTTTTCAAAAGTTTTTGTGATTTTTGAAAATCACTTCAACAACAAGATGCGATCGGCCGCGCTCCTGAAAAAAACTTAGTACAAATCCTGCATGAAAACTTGTGAGATGTTCGAAAATATAACATGCAGAAAGAAGGAAAAATGTGACAAATTAAAAAATAAAATGTGTTTTATACCTCTTGTCGTCGTCGTTGCGCGCGCATTTGTTTCATCGTTGATTGCTTGCTTAGCGTAAAATCGGAAAAACATGTGTTCATATTGCTTTCAGGAATTTATAAGAAAGGTTCATTTGCAATTTGTTTGTTTTGGTTTTATTTTTATAATTTGTTTCTAATTTTTATTTTTATTGTTCATTATATATATATATATATATATATATATTTTACTATGTCTTGACCTAATTTTATTACTATATACATATGATTATTTTTTTAAATATATATGTTTATAATAAAACAAAAGAAATAAAAACAAACAATATATGTTTTTTTTGTTATTATAAAAAAAGGAAATTGTTTATAATAAAAAAAAAAAAAAAAAAATTGGTCCTTGTAATTGTTTTATAATAAAACAATCACAAATAATTTTTTTTTATTGTAATCGTTTTATAACAGATAATTTTATGAAATTTTATTATAACACAAAATAAACAACGATTATTAACTTTCATATACCTGTAGCACAGGCCACCATGAATGCTCTAGAAGTTTATGTCGCTCGATAGTACAACATTGTAAGTCTGGTCTTTGTTGTCCATTTGCCAAAGTTCTTTGCACAACCACAAATCCAATCAGTTATGAGACAATGATGGAAGGACAATTTGGTACTCTGACAACCTGAAGACTATTTGACCATGGAAGAATGATAATTAGGAAAACTAAAGTCTCAAGTTTCGTGAAGAAGTAAAATATTGTGAATAGAAACAAGTGGAGTGTTGAAGAGCCCGAAGTCAGATATGCTCTCCACCACCAGTGATAATCTTCACTGCATAGTTGGAAGTAGCAGAGATCTTTGCACATGTGACAAGCAAGATAACACAGACTATGAACAATAACCCAAAGATGTACTAGAATGGATTCAGCCATATAGAATTCAGGATGAAAAACATCGCAATGAAAACAACACCAAACGACAATATACCACCAATGAGTACGAAGAAAACAAGCTGCATGTACCAAGCTTGTTCTGGAATTCGCCTGGGAATTTTGTTTGTTTTCACTAGATCTTCAATTGCAGGTTTCTTGTAGCCAAAGTAGCTACCAATAAAAACCAAGGGCACGGAAATTCCAAACCATAAAATACTAAAGCAAACATGGTCCCAAACAGTACAACACCAGAAGATTTCTCACCCCAGATCAATGCATTTAATACAAAGAAAATGCAGAAAACAATTCCAGGAAACATGAAAGCAGTCTTTAGTGTGTTTTTCTTCCATTATGAGCCCTTGAACATCTTATATAACCAAGCAAAAGAGTAGCCATCGAACAAACCCATGAACGCACACAAATAGAACCATAGATGTCAAGCGTTGATAATAAATTCATTGGGCAGTCCAATCATCTCCGCAATTTGATGTGACTAATCTTCGACACCATCAACCACTAGTCCATCTTTAGAGAGAAAAGATATTTGATTCCATTATTTTAATTTCAACTGGATGACATATAAGGGGGGTCAAGCCTGAACATCAATATCTTCAATATTTCATCTATAGCCAATTTACACTCGGCAATATGTTTAAAATCCATTGCATCCTGTGTACACAAATAACTTCTACTCAATCCGAATTCAAATTTCTACCAATTGTTTAGCTTGGAGTGGAGGCAAGGATAGCATCCAATATGTCAACCAATGTCCATGCGTCACTATCATTATCATTGACTTGTTCCGGTCTAGATTCAAGAATCGTTGCATCTAACACTAATTTACACTTTGCTATTTCAAAAATATTTTCATCTATTGTTCCCTTAGTCACAAGCCGATACACAGTCCTCCATTCGACACTCATCACAGTGTCAACCATGGCTTCCTGAAAACATATTTCATTCATTGTGTGCTAGTTATCATGGGGAACATGGAAGCTAGTGCATAATCTGAAAACATCCTAAACTCTGCATCACTCTTACTCATCCCACATTCATTGTTGAATCAACTTCTACTGCGACTACGGCTCCTATCACGCATAACGCATCTGAGCCAACTGTCTAATGCTTCTGGGACATGGGCGACGCTAATGTCTCTGTGTCTCTCGATGATAATATGAATTCCCTTCATACCTGTCGCGTATATAACCTCCTCGCCCATCATCATCCCTTGTGAACTGGACAATGATATATCTTTGATGAAATCTCACACCATTTAGTGATTCAAGGGCTTCCACAACATCCTCTACATTTTTGTAACAAATAGTTTGGATATCGTTTTCAATTTTGCAGAGTGCAACAAACCTAATTTAGCGTGAAGGCCGACAGTCTGGAGATAATACTGCCAAAAATAGAAAAAAAAATCTTCATTGATTGTCAAAAACTACCAGATAAATGAAAACGCCAACCATTATAATTATTCCATCTAAATATGCTTGCTTGGAACTATAAACACGGGCCGCTTCGATATAAACAGATCTGGGATATGAAAAAAATAGATCTTCTTACCTCATCGATCCCTCTCGTCGTGCACTTACCTGCATGTTCCTTTAGTCAGTTATTTCAGCAAGGCTGTTGGAGCGTGCGCCTTCATCTTTGTCCAGATCTACCATTCGATCATGCAATTGCATTTGACCGAGTTTAAGTAGCAGCTCCAATTCCAGGTGTGGATTCATTTGGCCGGGTGAACACTGCATATCTTCTTCATCATTGTTCTCTTCATTTTAATTAGAGTGCACGAGTAATATGCAAGAAGATGTTCATGCATAGTGGAAATAGTGAACAATGATAAACAATTTCATTTTGATAAGATAAATTAGAGTCCCATGTTAGTGAAGGCTAGCTGAAACCAAGTTATTGAGATATTGATTGACTGCCTTCATCTTTGATTCCCTAATGAGGACATTATGGTCAGAAAAATGGAACCTTATACCTACCTTTTTCCTGTGCATTTCAAATTTATGATATATTGTTTTGTTTGCAGGGTTATTTCCAGGGATGTACAGGATAAGAAACGAAGGTAAAAACATGGTGCGTGAACCAAAAATAAACCAGACTGAAGTCTAAAATGAGAAGAGTGTGGTTATGAAATTGTTTCAACTGTTGTTTCAGCTTGGATTTTCTGTGAAGCTCTTATCTTGTATGAATTGCAGACCTTATTCATTTACATTATTATTATTATTATTATTATTATTATTAATGTACTTACTATTTTATTGTTTTGATTTGCATATGGAGAATGCACAACTTTTCATTTATTTCTTCTATTATGTTTTTAAAATAAAAAAATAAAATAAAAACTATTTTACAAGCTTATTAAAAATCTATGAGCAAATGGAAGACGAAAAAAATAGATTAGGCAAAATTTTCGTTTCGTCAAGTAATTGATATTCCTGAAATTAACCAATCAGTCATCCTACTTTCTGATCCTCGCGATCACATGAAGTGCGGAGGAGAGCATAATTATTCTAGCAAAAATAAAAAAACTTGAAAATAAAACCCTACCTACACTATGCTAATTAGAAGTGAGAGATTAGTTACGTATAATCAAACAACCAATGTAGCCATGCACACAACAGTATTAAAAATATGTTATCTTTCGATTTCAAAATTGAGAGTCGGGAATATGTATGGACATGCGAAATTAGTTGTTGAAGTTCTAAATTAACAAAATAAAAAGGAAAACTAAGTGGAACTAACCTAGTACTTGCTTGAAACCAGTGTTCAATCAGGCTTTCGTAGGCGTAATTTGTCTTACTCAGATCATGTTGCATCTCCTCGTTGTCCTCCTCAACCTCTTGTGTGCCTAATGGTTCTTCATTAAATATGAAAGGTTCTTTGTATGTTGATTCTTTGTTCACCTCAAGAGGAGTGAATAAGATTTCAGTTGTTGTCAATATCTCCTCTTCCAGAGAAGAGGAGACCCCAACTTTTGCTAGGTTCTGAGTGAGATGTTCCAAGATTAAATTCATTGTTAAATCATCTTAAAAAAAAAGGATTCTTACAGCACCCAAATCAAAATGAAAAACCTAAAAACACTCTTGCTAAAACATAAAAAAATTACTCTCCACAGTTGCGAAAATTAAACGCTCTTGGTAGTTAGCAGGGAGAACATGAGGAGTCTCCATTCAAGTAGCTGCTATGACCCCTTACCAACACATGTAGATCACACTTGCAAAAATTGAAACTACTTTTACCTAGTTGGTAGGGAGAACATGAGGAGTCTCCTCTCACGAGCTTCTATGACCCCTTACCAACATGTCTAGATCACACTTGCATGAATTGAAATTTGGAGAAATTAAAAATACTTTTACCTTGTTGGTAGGGAGAACATGAGGAGTCTCCTCTCACGAGATTTTATGACCCTTTACCAACACATCTAGATCACACTTGCACGAATTGAAATAAAAAATAAACTAATACCTCAATCCATCGTGCTTCCCTGGCAACGACGCCAAAATGTTGGGCTCTAAAGATGTCCTAAAATATAACCTCTATGCATCATCTGAAGCTAGGCGCTGGCACAAGCATTTTACTTGTCTCCTGCATAGGTTCTTACCTTCCGTTTTCAATACCCGTCCTCTAGAGATGCAACCCCTGCAAAGGGACAACAATCGTAACAAAAGGAACGCCAATTGTTCCATTCAAATGAACAACACTACTTACAAAAGGAACAACAATCGTGACAAGGGAACGACAGTCATTATATTGGGCCGAACTAATGTTGTATTAATTGAGTTGTAGTACTTTCCCAACTATTTAATTTGTCAATCGGAGGATCTTAAACTTACGAAGCACACGCAAAGTATATGCAATATTGAAGCGGGACTAATCTAATGTAATGTTTAAGCTACGACTGAAATTGAATCATTAATATAATGCAGGAAATTGAAACACACGACTTGGAATTGAAATTAATCTAGGAATGGGAAATTGCACAAATGAAATTAATATAGGAATGAGAAATTGCATGAATGAAATTAATATAGGAATGGCGAACTACATGAAGGAAAAGCAAATACAACATGCGAAGAGTTGAATGACACAACAACATATGTGAGCTCACACCAATGAAGCAATCTTACATTATAATAATCAAATCAATCTTCATAACAAAATAATGAAAGTGGGAAAACCAAATCCATGAATCAAAGCTAAGAATCCCTTTCTTTCAAATCCAAATGACTATTATTAATGACTACTGTAATTCTCTACTTGATTACTACTCAACTACTCCCTCATGACGAGAGATCACTCTCTTTTATACATGAGAGCCTTGAATATAAGATAACCATCTCATTATTACAGATCCACTATTCTCTCAACCTATTTCCCATTATTACAAAATATAATCCTTTCAAATCCTCACACATATCTCTCATATATCTTGGATAAGATATTCCAACCAAATCTCCATGATCTTCTCCTTGGAAAGGGCTTGAATTATATCCTCAAATCTTGAAGTGGTGGAGGAAGTATTCAAGAAGTCCCTTTGAAATAATCCTTCACATATTCCTACACATTACAAAGCTCACACATTTTTGAGATATATATGAAATCATGTCGATTTTCTAACATTTAATCGCAAATTCCTTTTAAATACTAAAATGAATAAAGTGGAAAATAATAAGGTGAAACCCAAGTATATTTATGAGATGATATCATGAAAGGTTAATGGGGTGATGAAATGTGAAGAATAATGAAGGGAAATGTGGATGAATATAGGACATTTATGAGCCCCAACATACCCCCCAACTTAACTTGTTGCATGTCCTCATGCAACCATGCATGGATCTTCTCAAGAAATTTTGGCATCTGAATGTTGGTTTTGAGTGATGATAATGAATATTTTCTAGGATGGGATTTACATGAGTAACAAATGACATTTTTCTTATGGTTGGTTCTTGTGTGACAACCATGAATATAAAGAATGTTGGTTCTTGTGTTAACAACATTCATTTCGTTATTTGTTCTCTTGCTGTTATGATAATAATTTTTCCATATTTTTACTGGAAAATATATGCTATCAATGTGCATAAAGAAACATCATTGAGTATAAGAAAGCCCTTTTTTGTATATTTGTGAATCATGCCAATATGTATAACAATGCTTATGAAGCAAAGTGCAACATAGTATCGTTGGAAAATAAATGTTCATAAATGGTAAATGAGATGAAAAATGGAATGATGGTAGTGGAAAAATGGAGTCATCATGATAGTGAATAAAGTCCCCTACCCCCCAACTGAACTAGTTGCATGTCCTCATGGAACGTGGCATAAGTTGTAGAAGTGAAAAGGAAAGGGAACTTGGTGAGGGAATTTTCCAAATTATTCATCGCTAGCAGTTGAGGAATTACATGATTAAAGTTTAGAAAAGAACATACCTCCACTTACCCAAAATGTTGATGAACTATGCAATAGGAATATGGTTGATGTGGCTTCTAGAGCATGGATGATCTCACTGCTGCAGGATCATATGGAAAGTGACTACTGTTGTGGTGATGACTGTTGTTTGCTGGATCAGAGAATGTGAAGTGGAGGAATCTGAACTGCTACTGAATGAATCATGGAAAAAAGAAAGTATGAAAGTGGAACTGTGGTACTCTCATATGGATGAAGTCATGCCAGTGTAACTGCTAATAGAGTCATGAAAAGTGTATAGTCTTCACCCGTTGCTAAACCTAATGGTACAATTCTAGTCATGTGAATGAATGTGTCAATGTCGAACATGAAAAGAAGTCAGTGGATTACCGACCATTGATGAATGTTGTTAACCAATGTGAGGAAACTCATCATTGATGTCAATGAGTTCCAAGGTACCCGAGTACATCTTGCGAAGTGCGAATGAATGAGTTGATGTCAAGCCACTTGCAAGATCTGACGATCAAGGGACATTGATGTATTCCCATGATTTTCAGCAAGAGAACTTGCCATTAAGGAATGCAAGCCTCCAGGTACTCAAAATGGACTCTATTATATATCCTAGATAAGATGTTGAGGTCGATGGGGCAAGACTTGTTGAAAGGTGGGCCTTAAGGAATCCCATATCAGTCAACACGAGTTCTGAAAAAAGGATTGGTAGGACTATAGGAAATATCTCAGTAGCAATAATGTTTATGGCATGGTAATGCAGTCATGGAACGGGAGCTAGATATTTTTATTGACAAGGAAAACTGAACTGAAAAATCTAAAGAGATGTATGTGACTCAGAAAGATAGGCGTGTGCGAAGTCATGAAGGATAATTCAATGGAAGATGGGCTTCAACACAAGGATGACCAATCTTCTTTGAAGGAGAAATGGAGGAAGACATTCATGACGCAAATGGGTTTATGAAAAGGTTTTTGTGTAACAACAAATGTCATGATGTTTATGATGAGTAACAACTCCTTCAAGAAGTCAAGGAAGCATGTCTTTTTTTTCAAAAGTTTTTGTGATTTTTGAAAATCACTTCAGCAAAAAGATGTGATCGATCGGTCGCGCTCCTGAAAAAAGCTTAGTACAAATCCTGCATGAAAACTTGTGAGATGTTCGAAAATATAACATGCAGAAAGAAGGAAAAATGTGACAAAGTAAAAAATAAAATGTGTTTTATAAATCTTGTTGTGGTCGTTGCGCGCGCGTTTGTTTCATCGTTGATTGCTTGCTTAGCATAAAATTGCAAAAACATGTGTTCATATTGCTTTTAGGAATTTATAAAAAAGGTCCATTTGCAATTTATTTGTTTTGGTTTTATTTTTATAATTTGTTTCTAATTTTTATTTTTAATCTTCATTTTATTTATATATATTTTTTATTATGTCTTGACCTAATTTAATTACTATATACATATTATTATTATTATTATTATTATATATATAATAAAAAAATAAAAAAAAACAATATATGTTTTTTTTGTTATTATAAAAAAAAGGAAATTGTTTGTAATAAAACAAAAACAAAACAAAAAAAATTGGTTATTATAATTGTTTTATAATAAAACAATCACAAATAATAAAAAAATTATTGTAATCGTTTTCATCACACTTGCATGAATTTAAATGAAGCAGAAACTAATACCTCAATCCATCGTGCTTCGCTGGCAACAAAGCCAAAATGTGGGCTCTAAAGATGTCCTAAAATATAACCTCTATGCATCATCTAAAGTAGGCGCTAGCACAAGCGTTTTACTTGTCGCCTACGTAGGTTCTTACCTTCCGTTTTCAATCCCCTTCCTCCAGAGATGCAACCCCTGCAAAGGGACAACAATTGTTCCATTCAAATGAACAAAACTACTTACAAAAGGAACAACAATCGTGACAAGGGAATGATACTCGTTACATTGGGCTGAACTAATGTTGTATTAATTGAGTTGTAGTACTTGCCCAACTATTTAATTTGTCAATCCAAGGATCGTAAACTTACGAAGCACACACAAAGTATATGCAAGATTGAAGTGGGACTAATCTAATATAATGTTTAAGCTACAACTAAAATTGAATCATTAATCTAATGCAGGAAATTGAAACACGCGACTTGGAATTGAATTCAATCTAGGAATGGGAAATTGCGCAAATGAAATTAATCTGGGAAATGAGAAATTGCGTGAATGAAATTAATCTAGGAATGGTGAACTACATGAAGGAAAAGCAAATACAACATGTGAAGAGTTGAATGACACAACAACATATGTGGGCTCACGCCAATGAAGCAATCTTACATTATAATAATCAAATCAATCTTCATAACAAATAATGAAAGCATGAAAAACAAATCCATGAATCAAAGCTAAGAATCCCTTTCTTTCAAATCCAAATGACTACCATTAATGACTACTCTAATTCTCTACTTAATTACTACTCAACTAATCCCACATGAAGAGAGATCACTCTCTTTTATACATGCTAGCCTTGAAGATAAGATAACCATCTCATTATTACAGATCCACTATTCTCTCAACCTATTTCCCATTATTACAAAATATAATCCCTTCAAATCCTCACACATATCTCTCATATAACTTGGATAAGATATTCCAACCAAATCTCCATGATCTTCTCCTTGGAATGGGCTTGAATTATCTCCTCAAATCTTGAAATGGTGGAGGAAGTATTCGAGAAGTCCTTTTTAATTAATCCTTCACATATTCCTACACATTACAAAGCTCACACATTTTTGAGATATATATGAAAACATGTCGATGTTCTAACATTTAATCGCAAATTCCTTTTAAATACTAAAATGAATAAAGTGGAAAATAATAAGGTGAAACCCAAGTATATTTATGAAATGATATCGTGAAAGGTTAATGGGACGATGAAATGTGAAGAATAATGAAGGGAAAGGTGGATGAAAATAGGACATTTATGAGCCCCAACATACCCCCCAACTTAACTTGTTGCATGTCCTCATGCAACCATGCATGGATATTCTCAAGAAATTTTGGCATCTGAATGTTGGCTTTGAGTGATGATAATGAATGTTTTCTAGGATAGGATTTACATGAGTAACAACTGACATTTTTCTTATGGTTTGTTCTTATAACATCTACTATTTCTTTATTGATTCAGCATTGAAGCAAATAAGAGGTGTGATATTTATTGATGAACCAGATATTGAACTCATGGTAGAGTATCAACAACATAACAAGCAGACAGTCAAAGAGCTATTGTCATGCTATCATGTGAAAGAAGAAGCACCAGATGAAGATGACCCACACTATATTCATATTACAAAAATTGAAGGAGAAAGAGAGGTGGAAGGTTGATGTTTGGAATTGGAAGTATTTGTTGCACCTATCAAAGTAAATAAAGTCAACATTGGGACAACTGAGAATCCTAAAATGACAAGTACTGGAGACTATTGGGATGAACAAATAGTAGAAATAATAACATAGTTATTGCTCGACTATAGTGACCTATTCCCAATGACCTATACATAGATGAAAGGCATAGCAGGAGAGTTAGGAGAAATGAATATACCTCTCAAACCTATGGCTAGATCTGTTAGGTAGAGACCTTATAGACTAAATCCAATATATAAGCATAAATTGACAGAATGTTGGAAGTTGGTATTATTGAACCAATAGAGGAATATGAATGGGTAATTTCTATGGTAGTGCAAGAAAATAAACAAGGGGGGATAAGGATTTGTGTAGATCTGAGGAAACCGAATGATGCTTTCCTACATGAACACCTTTTACAGATGAAGTCCTAGAGAATGTGGGAGGTGAGGAAGCATATTCCTTTACAGATGGATTCTCAGGTTACCATCAGATCAAGATATCCCCATAAGATAGGTACAAGACTAATTTTTCACAGAATGGGGATCCTACCAGTACACAGTCATGTCATTTGGGCTGAAGAATGCACCAGCCATATTTTCAAGAGTAGTCATAGTTGCCTTTAAATAATTCATACACCATTTTTTAGAAGTGTATCTAGATGATTGGACTATGTATAGTCTGTTAAAGGACCATGTAGACGTGTTAAGGCTAATGTTGGAAAGATGCATGTAGTGTCAGATATCATTGAATATCAAGAAGTGAATTTTTGGGACACCATTTGGAATATTATTGGGCCATATAGTGTGAAAACAAGGCTTGCTAGCAGATCCTGCCAAGATTGCAGTTATTGTCAATTTACCACCACCAAAATTAGTGCGCTAGTTGAGAGAAACATTGGTACATATAGGCTACTACAGAAAATTTATAAAAAGGTATGCACAGATTACTGAGCCAATGGAAAAATTGTTAAAAAAGGCTACTAAATTTCAGTGGAATGAGGACTATCAACAAGGTTTGGATACCTTAAAATAAAACATGGTCACAACACCTATTCTAGTATTCCTAGATTGGGAAAAGACTTTTCATGTACATGCAGATGCATCGGCTATAGCACTTTGAGAAATTTTGGTGCAACCGAGAGAAGGTGATTTGGACCATCATATAGCATTTGCAAGTAGAAAACTGTCAAAATCATAGCAGAACTACAATACTATAGAAAGAGAAGGCCTAGCTATGGTCTATGCACTTAAGAAGTTCATACATTACTTACTGAGCAAACACTTTAATATGTTCACACATCATTCATCCCTCAAATATTTGGTCAATGAGCCAGTGTTGGGGGGGAGGATCTATAGATGGTTTTTGTTATTTCAAGAATTTTATTTTGAAGTAATAGTCAAACCAGGGAAGTTGAATGCAGGGCCTGATCATATGTCAAGGGTTACTAATGGAGAGGACCCTACCAAATTGGAAGACAACTTCCTTGATGCGCAGTTATTTTCAGTACAAATATCTGATCAATATTTTGTTGATATCATTGAACATTTGAGCACAGGGATTGCGCCACAAAAATTTAGCACGGCACAGAAGAAGAATATGGTAGTCAGAGTTGTAGACTATCAACTTATTGCAAGACACTTATATAAAATGGGCCTAAATTTTTTCCAGAAGCTCATGAGGGAATAGATGGAGGAAATTATGCAAGAAAATATACCGCGCAGAAGGTATTGCATGCAAGATTATGGAGGCCAACAATTCACAGAGATGCCAAGGAATATTTCCAAAAATGTGATGTTTGTCCGAGGGTTGGTAAACCTAACAGAAGGGATGAGATGCCCCTAAGACCACAAGTAACTTTGCAGGTATTTGAAAAATGGGAAGTAGACTTTGTTGGGCCAATCCATCCACCAACAAAAAGGTCAAGAGAAATATATATCATTACTGCGAAAAAATACTTAACAAGATGGGTAGAAGCAACACCAGTCAAAGATTCCAGCACAGAGACAACAACACACTTCCTATTTGAGAAAGTGATTACCAGATTTGGATGTCCAAGGATTTGTATGAGTGACCAAGGTACTCACTTCATCAATAGCACTATCAGGGATATGACTAAGGAGTTTCAATTCTATCACCACAAGAGTACACCTTACCACCCTCATGAAATGGAACAATAGAAGCCTTCAATAAGATCTTGGAGAATGCTCTGATGAAGATTTGTAATGTCAACAGGGATGATTGGGATTTGAAAATACCAATAGTACTATGGGCATACAGGACTACATGCAAAAATTTGACAGGACATACACAATTCAGGTTGGTGTACGGGTAGGAAGTAGTAGTACCATTAGAATTTTTGGTACCCAGTCTGTGCATAGCAACAATTACCAACATGACAGAAGGAGACACAATAAAGTAAATATTAAACTAGCTAATGGAAATGGAAGAGGACAATATTCTGGTAGGATTTCATCAAGAAGTATAGAAATCAAGAGACAAAGCTTGGCATGATAGACATATCAAGAAGAAGAGTTTCAAGGAAGGATACCCAATTTTTCTCTATGACAGTAAAATTTTCCATCATCCGGGTAAATTCAAAATGCATTGGATGGGGCCATATGAAGTGAAGATTGTCACAGATGGGGAGGCACAGAACTGGAAGGAATGATCAATGGGAGTCGACTGAAACTATACAACGACAGTCGATCTCTTAGCACTTAAAAGTTACAACACAGTAAGAAAGACATGTACATAGTGTAAGATAGTAGAAGCTAGGATAGAAAAATGACCAAAAGAAATAAAAAGGAGAAAAAGAGGGAAAAAGAAATAAAAAAATAGAAAAGAGAGAAAATACAAAATCAATAAGAAAACGTTGCGTGCAGTAAATACCGCGACAAACATCAAAAGACAATGTGCAGTAAAATGTGAAATTGGCGCAAATGCACGCAAAAAGTAAAAGTGAACATAACCTGTTCTATAAAAGGTGGAAAAGCATAGAGTTATTCAACACTTAGAAAATTTCGAGCTCAAAGTGAGAAAGAGAACATGTGCCCTAGTCTCCAATCAACGAAGTAGCAAGCTGAGATTGTGATAGTTCCAAGGGATGACTCCACTAAAGTTTGGGTCACCAGGACAGTTTGTCAGGGTCACCCAACAAGGCCAAAGGTGAAAAGAGAGGATGCATCAACTAGAGAATATAGTCAAGATCGAGGATATGACCACCTCATACCCATAATTGATTATCCCAATGAAGGTTGAGGAAGAGCTCCCTACAATGCAGCAAGGAGAGATAGGGCAGAGCTCTAGGGATGAAAACGAAGGTTCAAACCCTAGCCTTGAGGTGCCTGTGAGACTGGATAACACAGTGGGACCATGACAGTCCCAGGAATAGCATGAAGTATTGGTTGAGGAAATCATCGACCGGCCAGGGATATCTAGGGAAGAAGAGGGCACAGAAGCAGCAGAAGCAGACACATCTGCTATGGGGTAGAAAAGAAAGACTCCTGACAATATGGAAATTACCCTTCCATTTCTTCCAGAAGTAGTCCCCATTGTTGATGACATGTTGGGGAAGGTTCCAAAGTTGAGGTACGCATACCATGACATGCACGACATGGCCAAATTTCCAGAATTGGTCGAGGAAAACTATTTGATCAACACAAGGGAGATTGGAACACTAGGAAGGCCAATGCTAGAGCCCGCGCAGTGGATTATGGGGTTGTATAAATCATGTATAATGAACCTATTAGACATACCACATTTTGGGTATGGTAAGAATATTAGTTTGTGCATTAAGGAGTCGGTCGCCAGGGTCCATGGAGGCATCCTTTGGATGGACAAACCAGTACAGATCAATGTGGCATTAATTTCCAAAATAATGTGATTTCCTACAATCGGTGTGCACCCTGAAGACTTTTTAGAAAGAAAATAGTGCAAGAAAGAACTAGCAGAATAAGTGAAGGCGCAGTTCGGCATGACCAGGGGGAATAAAGGCCTCATCATTAAAGAGATCAATGACAACACGACAAGATTCGCCAGTGATCTAATAGCATGCAATATGCTAATAAAATGTCGTAGAGAAGAAGCACCAACAAGAGTGATCATAGTAGCAGCGTAGTGTGCCAAGGGGATGATGTTTAGTTGGGCATCGTACCTGTTGAACCAATTCTTACTTGACTCTCGCGATGTGTAGGACAATGGAACAGAATTCCATTACTCCTGGTTAATAATATTAATAGCTCTGACAAGGTGGCAGGAGCTCAAGTTCTTCACATTCTTAGACAAAGTGGGAAAATGCTACGTGGCTAGGTATGAGTCTCTATGGAAAGAAAAATATAAAAAGACGCAACATGAAAAAAATATTGTGTTTTCCATGTTCTTAGAAGAAATCTAGCAGTGCAGTGCAAATGTATGGCGCATAACTATGGAAGTTGCGCATGAGACAGAGGGGATAGCTAGATTCAAGGCATCTCGGCATCACATATGGATCCAATCTTCAAAGGATCCTAAGAAGGAATGGATAAATATGTATTATTGCGTCACGTGCGAGTAAGTGGATTGGATTATCAAGGATTGGCCTGCACAGTGGAAGCTACCAATAGAAAAACCAACCACGAGGATAGGCACGGGATAGTTCTACAAGACCAAAGAGATGACTGAAGCAGGATCCTCAGCCCAAATAGGTAGTCTGGTTGATAACATCAGGACAACCACAGTAGGAACCCTACCAAGTGGGAGTAGCGCAGTACCAAAAAGGTCGAGGAGAATGCCCATAGCTGCGAGAACAAGAATTCGACCACAGAATGCGCAAAAGGAGACAACACATGCTCCAAAGGAAACAGGCCAAGGAACAACAATGGAGACACATCCCTAACGGACGGTAAGAAATCCCGCGCAGGGAAAATACATGAGAAAGAAGAGGAAGTACGAGATAGAGGACTCCGACCTCACCCTCACATGGGATGATGCAGAGCTCGTCACGGATAAGGTCCAAACCAGGAGTGAGGAAGTGGTCAAGATTGTAGTGCCACAGAAGGAGGAGATTATCTCTAAGCTCTTAAAGGTACATGACAACATTCAACAACTACGGAGCTGGGTGGAATCATAGGCCACTGTGCATCCACAGGAGAAGACACAAAGACCATCTACGTAGAAAGAGGGTGAAGAGAGTGTGCATTTTTTTATGCAGGGTAGGGAAACATTCACCATAATGCATCAAATGATTAGATTCAATCGGGAGATAGCGCAAAACCCCCAGAAGAAGTAGAACAACTTGATATGGTGGTGGTGCACATTCCAATGGAGGATTTATACAAACTACAAGCCAACGTCATGCAGGAAGTATAGTCTAGGTCTCGCATAGATGCCACAAACCTAGAGGTGGGAAGAGGGGTCATAGAGATGATCCATATCATATGCGACCAACTAACAGCAAAAAAGGAAGAAGAGAAGGAATGCGTAGAAAAGATAAAGCAGGGATTAACAACGATATATAACCGAATCATGAACATCACGCAAGAAATAGAGCAAAGTACAGTGGAGAATATCAACCTTATTGTACAAAAAATTGATCAGTACCATCAAGATATCGAGGAATTAAGAGAAAATATCAATCCCATGACTCCCCCAGAGGTGAAGGAGTAGATGAAATAGGAAGTTGCAAGCCAAATTGAGGAGATGGAAAAACAAGTCAGTGCAGCAGCAGGATTTTTTGACAGAGCAACGCAACTTTGGACAGTGTTGGAGGAAGACGAGTAGGTCCAGCAGTGGGACTAGGAAGAAGGAAAAGTAAGCGCAATAATCCAAGACCTCTCAATAATCCAAGACCTGAAGAAGAGGAAAAAGACAATGAGCATCACAGAGCATCTGAAAGGAACACGATATATGAAGAAGCTACAGGTAGAGTTAAAAGCAGTGCAGATGTAGAGGCAGGAAAGACATGCATAGATGGAACACCTTCAAGAGAATACAATGTCGATGATCGTGCAGTTGGAGGAGGAGAAGAAGAACATGGCATAAGAATAGGAAAAGTGTGCAACAATTATCCGAGAGGATATCACAGTGAAAGCATTAGAAGCACTCGCAGAGAAGGCCATGCAGGTCCAGGCAAAAGGAAGGGAACTTGCAAACAAGTTCCACAACCTAGCAGAGGCTGTCGAAGGAGAGTGCACTGCCTAGGTGGCTTGAGAAGAACCACATGTTAGTGTTGGGGGCTTTTTGGGCGCAAGACAATGTTGAGGAAAATTCCATTTTGGGAAAATAAAGCTTAATTTGGAAAATGATAGCTGGCAGGAAAAGCAACACGTGCGAGGAAAAGTTGCATGCAAAGGAGGAAAGCATGCAAGGCGCGCATGTAGGAAAACCTAACCATGTTAGGGTTAGGGTTTTTGTAACAGATTGTAACTGTTGATAAATTGAAAATTAGTATAAATAAGGACCTAGGAGGTCTAGGTGAGGGGTTGTTCCCGAGTTTTCCTATGTTCAGTTAGGGGAACTGTTGTAAGATCTGAGATATTTTTGTAAGTTTTTGAGTTGTATTAGAGTCAAGTGATTAGAACTTGAGGGTTAGATCACAAGATGAGGATCCCGGTGCGATCTAGTTAGCCTCACAGAGGTTGTGGAACCTATTTTGTGGTTGTATGATCGGAATTGTAGTGCTCGCAGCACCATACTTTACTACAACATAATAAAAGAGCCTAAGAAGCCAAATCTTTGTGGACGTATCCCAAGAGGGGGTGAACCATGGTAAAACCTATGCTATGTGTTGTGTTTATGGTATATTTACCTTTTGGTAGTAGTTATATGAATGAATGAATGAGTTAGTTAGATCTGTCATATGTTGGATATGTTAGAATGCATGCATAGATTTAGCAGATGAATGAATCTTAAGAATAATAAAAGGAACAATGAGATCAAGGCCTTAGAGGATGAGTTGCAATCCCAAATCCCCACTCTTTCCTAGACTTCAAGCACTTGAGCTTTGCAGTCACCCATAGAACTATCTTGAGTGAGATTGCACAGTACATTATGTGTGTTGTGTTTCCTTCTGGTTTACCAGGTGGGCCGATAGTTTTAGAGGGTTTTGTTGGAAACCTATTAGATCTGAACCTGGCTCATCCAAGAAGTAGATAGGAAGAGTAGTAAGCAACATGAATCAATAGAGAATGTTTTATATTTTATTTTTGTATGCACGAGTCCTCTCATCCTCAGGGGAGATGATACCCTAGTTGAGGTCATTGGCCAATGGAGAGTAGAACTCCCACATGGAATTTTGGAGAATGTCTTGGATGTTTCAAAACTCTCTATGAATCTACTTTTTTTTTACCAGATAACACATTCTGGTACAAGAAAAAGGGTGGAATTCACACCTGATTCTGTAACCATGTCTGATATGAATGATAACTCCATGATTGTTGTTGATGAGGTAAACCACCAATATCGTTTGTACACTTTCAGTAAGTTTATTGGTAAATCTAATTCTGCTTTACTATTGACGCATGTTGATGATACTAATATATTATGGCATGAGAGATTCAGTCGTCTAAACTTCAAATACATACAACAACTATGCAAATAGGTAATGGTCATTGGCTTTCCTAACATACATTTATCCAAAGGAGTTTGTCAAGAATGCATTCTTGGAAAACATCCCTGGGAGAAGTTTGAGAAAGGGAAGCACTAGAGGGCCTCCTCTCCTTTCGATCTCATCCACAATGATCTGATGGGACCCTTTCCTCATCCTTCCATCGGCAAAGCAAGGTGCATGCTTACATTTATTGATGATTTCTCACGATACACTTGGGTTTATTTTCCCAAGGAGAAGTTCAAGGTTTTTGAGCATATCCAATACTTCAAAGAACATATAAAGACTCAATCCAGGAGAAAGATAAAAATCCTCTACACAGACAATGTGGGGGGATATGTGAACCAATATGTTCATCATCTTTGTTCAAAGGAAGGTATACAGTTGCGGCACACAATACCTTACACTCTGCAGCATAATGGAGTAGCCGAGAGGAAGAACATATCCCTCAAGGAGATGGCAACTTGCATGTTACATGCAAGATCTCTACCACCCAAGCTTTTGGTCAGGGCACTTAAATGTGCCAACCACAATAACAATATATCTCATCATAGATCTATCAAGGATTGAACTCCCTATGAGGCATGGAGCAGAAACAAACCAGAAGTCACCCACTTCCGAATATTTGGATCACGTGCATGTGCCTGAGTACCTTTTGAAATGAGGAAAGCATTAGATCCACATAGTAATGCATGCATTTTCGTGGTATATCTAGATGGTGTGAAGGTTTACATGTTACTTGATCCCTCTACGGAAAGGCTCATCATTGAGCGCAACGTTCAGTTTGAGGAGAGTCCCTTGCATGCACCATTGGAGCCACATGCAGAGATCTTGGTACCACTTCCTGCACCAAACATCAGTGATGATGAGTCCACTCACTCAGATCATGGTTCAAATATGAACTATAAATATGATTTGGAAGATGATGATAATTTTGATGATAAGCATGTTGATTTTGATCCGCCACAAATTTCCAAGTGGGCACAAAACACCCTACAGGAAGTGGGATATATTGCGGTGGATCGAAGGAGAATGACGTCTCAATTTGAGGATTCTCCTCATGCACTCACAGCTATCAAACCAGTGATGCCCATGCATTTTTATATGGTTCTAGCTTCAAACCCACGGACCTATGCAGAGACTGCAAGGAATCCCTTTTAGGAAGTCGTTATGCAGAAGGAGTACAACTCTCTCCTTGAGAACCAGACTTTGTATTTGGTTTCGCTTCCTTCAGACGTGAAGCTTCTCAGATGTAGATGGGTTTACAAGACCAATAAATCATCAAATAGACATGTGAGTAGGTATTAGGCAAGACTGGTTGCCAAAGGTTTTCAGCAAATCCACATGATAGAGTATGATGAGATATTTTCTCCCATAGCAAAGTTGGACTCCATCAGATTCGCCCTTTACCCTTGCGGTATCTAGGGGGTGGGAAGTTCACTATATGGACGTGAATAATTCTTTTCTTCACTAGTATCTCTCATGGGATATTTACATGGAGCAACCACAGGGGTTCATTCATAACTCATCCTTAGTATGTCGATTGAAGAAGTCCCTATATGGCCTCAAGTAGGCACCTAGACCATGGTATGCGAAGATGGATGCCTACTTTCTCTCTTAGAACTTTGTCAGATGAAAATCAGATACAAATGTCTACATCCTGAGGACCTCGAACTCCTTACTGATCTTAGTTCTCCATGTTGATGACCTCCTGATCACAAGCAGTTTGGCCTCAACAATTGCTACATTCAAAGACATTTTGCACGACAGGTTCTTTGTGACGGACATGGATCCACTGCATTATTTCCTTGGTCTCAATATCAGTCAAGATGCTTTAGGAATCAAGATATCTGAGACTAAGTATGCATGGTATCTCTTGGTTAGATTCCACATGACTGACTACAAGTTGACAGCCACACCCTTTATTTCTGAGGTACATCTTGAGGATAGCGAGGATACACCAGTGGTGGCCACGCCTTCTATTGGAAACTTGTGGGGATCCTTATCTACCTCACTTACACTCGATCAGATCTCTCATATGCAGAAGTGGCAGTTTCCAGGTACATGCAGAATTTACATGAGCTACATTGAAAGGATACCATGTGCATCCTTAGATATGTTGAGGGCACCATAGGTTATGGGATCCACTATGCAGGAGGTTGGGCATTGGATCTCATGGACTCAATCGATTCTGATTGGGATAATGATAACATAGATCACACTTCTACTTATGGGTACATGCTTAGTTTAGGTTTTGGTCCCATATATTGGTCGAGAAAAAAGAAGTCAACTATTTCTCTATCATCAGTAGAGGTTGAGTATAGAGGAGCAGTCAACATCACTATTCAGGAACTTTGGCTTCAGAACTTCCTCAATGAACTTGGCATCCAATTTCACCATCTAAATGTTATTTGGTGTGACAATCAGAGTACTCTCAACTTCTGTAGAGACCCAGTGTAGGGAATGTTATCACGCAATTTGTACTTGCCCAAATCCAAAGGTAGGTGAACACTAAATTGGCGTAATAGGAGGTTGTCTTATCATTGTCACCTAAACAAGACACCTCTTTCTCTTTTAGGGGTAGTACCCCATGGGAGACGTCCCCGGTGGCTTGGGGATTTGAGAAGGCTAAGGTAAGAGTATCAAGAAAGTCCTACCCCTCTCATAGGTCACTCTGATCAAAAAGTCCCAAAGGTTTTAATAATATGAGGCAAAGTATTACTTAAGTGTACCTACCCAAAACAAGACAACAAGAAAAACACTATTTGCAAGTACCAATTGATGTTAGTGCTTCATAAAACCATAGACTTTGAAATAAAGAATATTATGGTATAAAATATTAAGCAATAGAAGTATTTATAACATAAATGTATATATAGTAATAGCTTCATAATTATGCCTCAATAAAGCTTCAATAATGACAAAAAATGATAACCCAAAATGGGAAAAATGCTAGTATGTATCAGAAAAAATGAAGGAAATGTAAAATCATCTTTAAAACTTTCTTTTAAGGTGATTTCTCTACTATTGTAGATGGTTGTAGAAATATTTTGCAACAATGACAAGATAGTTAGTAGGTTAGTCCAATCCAAGGTTAGAAATGGTTAGTAAAGATCTTGAAGTAGATGGTTTAAAGGTTGTTTTAGTCAATCAATCACTTGTAAGGTATGAACTAGTTCCTTTAAGGTAAATGGAGTCACTTGATTCTTAGAGGGAAACAAATGATAATGGGTGAGCTAAAGAGAAGAGGGAGGATGGTTGAGGTGTTAGTAACCTAAGGCCTCAATCATCCAAAACCCTAGAAGGAAAAAGTTGCTAGGAAGTAGGTAACCCTAGGCCCTAGTGATTTTCCTTCTTCTTTAGGTCAAGATTGAAATAAAATATGAAATCTTAATGAAGCAATAGTACTAGATTTCCACTAAGGTAAGGCTCTAGTATATCCTTCAAGGGAGGTGTCTTCTAGAAAAATCAAGTAGGTGAAGAGTTATTAAGAGAATGACAATAACATGTGCTTTTCTCCTAGGGTTTCACACTAGCAATTTCATAATATTATAAATGAACAAGTAAAATATACCATAACCATTCAAGACAAAGAAGGAGTGCAAATTTATACTTACTTCACCAAGAATAATCTAGTCACAAACACTAGTTGAACACTTTCCACCATGAAAATGAAAAAATACACCAATAAAAGTTGTCTCCAAGAGTTGTGCACCACTTAGTTCAGCCAATAAGCCTTAAAAGAGGTCAAATTTCAGACCTCACACTTGTGTGAGTGGAATATGATAAAAAATATAAGATATTTTCCCCTTATTTATACAATACAAGTGACCTTTAATTATATTTTAGGTCAAAAAAGCTCGACATGGCTAGTTTACATCAAAAATCAAGTTTTACATGAAAAGGACAATTAAAAACTTAATTTAATGTTTTAGGGATGATGCCATGCCCCTCCTAGGGTGACTCTAGGCCCCTTCTTGGAACACTAGGCCTCCAAAGTGGAACGTTAGGGCTCAAAAACCCTCAAGAACTGCCACACATGCCAACCAAGTCGTACTCATGCCCAAAACCAAAATTGGATGACGTCAAGGCTCAGAATGATGACGACATGGGACTTCAAGGGCCAACATCATGGTGGGAGGGAAAGACCCCCCTAGGTACAGGCCTGCCAAAGTGCCTCTGGTGGAACGTCCTCTCTTTTCTCGAGTTCAAGCCTCTTGTATCCCTTTGCCCCTAGCTGGGGTCACAACATCCATCTGGTGGGATTTTAGACCCATGGAGGTCCGATCTAATCATCTCCCCATATGTACGTGTCCATCGGGAATGGTCCTGCAACAGCAACATATATTCCCTCCATGGGATCATAAGTCACAAGGATCATATAAATGTCAATGAAATCTAATAATCAAGTTACCCAAACATGTGCATCAAACCTACACCAATAAAATCTCCCTCCAAGAGTTGTGAACCACTTAGTTCAGCCAATAAGCCTTAAAAGAAGCCAAATTTTAGACCTCACACTTGTGTGAGTGAAATATGATAAAAAATATCAGAGATTTTTCCCTTATTTATACAATACAAGTGACCTTTAATTACATTTTAGGTCAAAAAAGTTCGGCGTGGCTAGTTTACATCAAAAATCCAGTTTTACATGAAAATGACAATTAAAACCTTAATTTTATCTTTTAGGGATGACGTCATGCCCCTCCTAGGGTGATGTTAGGCCACTTCTTGGAACACTAGGCCTCCAAAATGGAACACTAGGGCTCAAAAACCCTCAGGAACCACCACGCATGCCAACCAAGTCGTCCTCACACCAAAAACCAAAATTAGACGACGTCAAGGCTCAGAATGATGACAACATGGGCCTTCAAGGGCCAACATCATGGTGGTAGGGAAATATCCCCCTAGGTCCAGGCCTTCCAAAGTGCCTCTAGTGGAACGTCCTCTCTTTTCTGAAGTGCAAGCCTTTGGTATCGCTTTGCCCCTAGCTGGGGTCACAACATCCATCTGGTGGGATTTTGGCCCCATGGAGGTCCGAGCTATTCATCTCCCCATATGTACCTGTCCATCAAGAATGGTCTTGAAACAAAAAAAATGATTCCCTCCATGGGATCGTAAGTCATAGGGATCATATATATGTTAATCACATCTAATAATCAAGTTACCCAAACACATGCATCAAACCTACACCAATAAAAGCTCCCTTCAAGAGTTGTGCACCACTTAGTTTAGCCAATAAGCCTTAAAAGAGGCCGAATTTTAGACCTCACACTTGTGTGAGTGAAATATGATAAAAAAATATAAGAGATTTTTCCCTTATTTATACAATACAAGTGACCTTTAATTACATTTTAGGTCAAAAAAGATTGACATGGCTAGTTTACATCAAAAATCCAGTTTTACATGAAAATGACAATTGAAACCTTAATTTTATCTTTTAGGGATGATGTCATGCCCCTCCTAGGGTGACGTTAGGCCCCTTCTTGGAACACTAGGCCTCCAAAGTGGAACGTTAGGGCTCAAAAACCCTCAGGAACTACCACACGTTCCAACCAAACCGTCCTCATGCCAAAAACCAAAATTGGATGACGTCAAGGCTCAGAATGATGATGGCATGGGCCTTCAAGGGCCAACATCATGGCAGGAGGGCAAGACCCCCTTGGGTCCAGGCCTGCCAAAGTGCCTCTGGTAGAACGTCCTCTCTTTTCTTGGGTGCAAGCATATGGTATCCCTTTGCCCCTAGCTGGGGTCACAACATCCATTTGGTGGGATTTTGGCCCCATGGAGATCCGAGCTAATCATCTCCCCATATGTACCTTTCCATCTAGAATGGTCCTGCAGCAACAACAAGTACGCCCTCCATGGGCCCATAAGTCACAGGGATCATATAAATGTCAATCACATCTAATAATCAAGTTACACAACCACATGCATCAAACCCCCATTTTCCCAAACAAGTGCTCAAAGACATTATGCTATCTAACATTCCAGGTTTGGAGAGGTTCTCAGGATGTCCTATTAGGATAATTCTCCTCAGATGTGGGTTGTTTCCAATTGAATACCAATCTAGGTCATGTAAATGCATGAGATGGTGTAGGGGATGTTTGAGCAAGGGGTGCAGTGATAACAGGGAAATGTAGGTATTACCTGTGGGTGCCTTTGTAGAGGGTGAGTTGCACCTTGTCATCGATGAAATTGTTTCCTAGCCCATTCAATGCCTTTTACTCTTTTTCTTATTACTTTTTATTTCAAGAGAATATCTTAAGGACGCTTCTCTGGCGTGGTGACCAGTGGTGACAGCGTTACCCACAAGCATTTCACAAAGATGAGAAGGTTGGCTCGTGATGAGACCCCATTTCTCTTGGATATGCCACCAAGAGCCACTACCCTGGAGTGGTGACCAGATGAATAGTAGTTTCATACCACTACATGCCCATGGACCTAATAGGTTGGATCATAATGAGACCCCCTATCCACCAACAAGTTCTTGAGTTTTTTTATTTTATTTTATGGGTCCCCCCTTTTTTTCTTGTTAAGAATCCTTTTATTTTTTTCTCAGGGATCCCTAGGCAAAGAATCTCAAGGTTCGATCTTGGATTTTAAAATTTTCCAACTACTTTTACCCTCTAGGCCTTTAGCCCCTTCTTCCCACAAGCCAAGGTACAACCCTTACTAGCTTGGAAATCCTAGTGCCTAAAACAATGTAGGGGATAAATGAGAGGTAAAATGATGAAAAGTGATAAGTATGGAAGGAATGGAGGATGACCTTTCTTAGACCCACCCAGTGGCAACACATCCCTAAGGGAACCAACTTTCTAGGGCACTATTTCATCCCCCCCAAGGTATGGACAAGTTAAAAGGCATAATTTCCACGAAAACGTCATGAAGCAAAAGAGAATTCAATGCACATATCCAAATGTTTTGAGAATCAGAGTGACACTACCTTGATACCTGGACTCATTACCTTGTGGAACAAGACCCACTGCTACTTCAAAACCCGACTGATGGGATAGATGTTGCTGCTACAGATAGATGGGAGGCACTGAATAAAAGATGGGCCCTCCAGGGCCAAGTTCAAGTCAATATGGCTCTCGGTACTCCATGTCTAGGACCTATGGACCTTGAGACATAATCTCCTTAGTTATCCTTGGGATAGGGGATAACAGGGACAATAGAACAAACACATCAAGATCCATATGCATTGCATTAGAGGGATGGTACATGAGAGGATCATCGATTTGTAGTACTATCCATCTGCCAAACAAACTGCATACATCTTCACCAAGACACTTACCGAGAAAAATTTCCACTTCCTACGCGATCGTCTTGGAGTGAAGGACACATTTCTTAGCAATTGGTTTTTTTCATTCTTCATTTTTAATGCATTATACTTTGAGGGGTGGTTTCCCATGAGGTTTTCCCTTTTTCGTCTATTTTTTCAGTGTTTCATTCTTATAATCATTATACAATGGGTACCTAACATGGCCTTTGTTGACATGACCCATTCATCATGTACATTGTTATGACCCAAGGGGAGGATATATAGGGATAAATGTATATGATATCACCCAAAGGGGGGCATATATGGGCCTAAATGTACATGTAATGTGTTAATATATATGTAATAGGGTTGGCCTAATAGTAAAGGGTCCTCATGTACAAGTGTGATTAGGTATATATAGAGATCGTGTATTAATTATTGGAGACATGTGAATTGTGATATATAAATGTAATTGGTTATGTGGAGGAGGTTATCCTATTGTTTAAGGATTTATTATGTAACTTAACTATATTAGGGTTGTACTCCATGCTCACATTGTTGTAAATGGTGTGTACTTATATTATGTTCTGATATTTTAAGAATTTGGATCATAACATACACCCTAATAGTGTTTGATGGGGTTGTTGGAGATATTACACACTCACCTAGGTAATTATTTTCCTAAGGTCGATAGTCCAATGTTGAGAGCACTTCCATAGATGAGAATATTCTCTCTTGAGAATATTCCCCTACAAATTAGGGTGTCTTCTCTCTTAATTGCATAGTCAATTACACCTCAGTTAGACTAGTGGAAGTCACGCATGCATGGAAACCTCGGTTTTATCACCAACGATTGCATGTTAACCTTGGTTTAGTCACCAGGAGTGTGCATATCTCATGCATGTGGCCAAGATGGCACATATCTTGTGATTTCATCTGTTTCTCTCACTTCCACACGTGTGACACAGTTAATTGATGATTGTATGGATAAGTCAACTAGGACTAGGTGGCAGATTACTTCGGTTTATGTCAATGAGTGTATAGATCTCTCTAGATCGCTACTATGGAAACGTCACTTAGCCATGTTGATTATATCATGTGTATTTTACCATTTTACTCAATAGTTAATATAATTCTTTCATTCTACTCTCTTCTCTTCTCTCTCGCAATCTTTGTGTGTTCATTTTCTACTAGCTAGGTTCACTGTGAAAACTTCACAATGATGATTCCTGGCATCAATGAATAAAACCATTCACTAGAATTTCATTTTAGTGTTAATATGAATATTTGACATGCAACGTCATCTTTAGCCACATCATAAATATCACAAGCACTATCAAACTTAACTAAATGACTCTCTACATCTTCTGAAGCAATTCCAAAGAACATGGGAAACCTTTCCATGGAAATATTTGGCAAGGGATGAGCTTCTCCTTGCAAATTGAGTGCACCTTTGTGAAACCATTTCTTTATTTGGGTATCTTCTCCCTTTATTGTAACTTGAACAACTTTTGTTCCGCTTGGTGGGAAAGGAAAAATATCATCACTACATGAAATAAACTCCTTGTAGGAGTAATCATATATATCTTCTTGAAAATTTTGAATCTTTTTGGTGGAGTCGTTGAGGCATCTTTCTTAAAAATATATATTTTTTATTATGGAGTCATTAAGGAGCTCATCCTCCCCAATCTTGGATGGTTATTTGGTTCTATAGAAGTTGGCATAAGTGAATTCTGACTAAAAATTCATTATCATGTCTTTAAGGCCATTTGATGCTCCTTGAACAAGGTTTTGAAGAACGCAATTCATCTTAAAACAATATGTTGAATATTTTTCCAAAACTTGACCAGATAACTTCTAGTTTTCCAATAATATATGATCCTAAAATGTATCATACTTCTTGAAAAGGAATCGTTCCCCAATATGGTCTCCAAAAATTTTGATCTAAAAGTTTGTTTTAAGGTATTTAAGATAACATCACGAGGATAAATACCCATGTGTTTTTATAGAGGTTGTGCTCCTCTTTCTTAATATATGGAAGATTGTTCTTCTAAACTCAGATGCATACAATAGTAAAGCTTAACAAATCTTCCAATAAAACTCTTATATATCGATGCACAAGCTCTCATATACAAATGTAGAAACTCTTATATATAGATTCACTTGTCAAGCACATCATCTCATACAAGACGAATAAATAAATATGTTTGCAGAGATTTGTATATGCAGGGTTTGGAGTCTTCTTTCAACAGATATTGTGTCTATCTTTAAAAATAATGTCAACCCAGAATCAGTTATGACTTTTCAAGATGAAATAAAAGTAGAATGGTTGGGTCATCAAAGAACTTAAAATGATCATCACATTTAAACTCAAAAACAATTTCGATGGGCACACATTTGAAATCTCATGCTTTAGACTCAAAGTCTGAGAAATCACTAATGTAATGCTTTGAGTAGTTTTTTGTGGGAGGAATTAATAATAACATCCCAAATGTAATAAGATTAAAAATGTTTTAAATAAGAGGGCTGAAATAACCACAACAAGATCTCAATGAAAATTAGATAAACTAAATTAAATGCATTTGCCTTTTTACAAGTGCATGGGTTCTGCTCCTCTAGACTTGAAATATCATGAAAAATTAATGGAAGAATCTATAGAAAGAGATGATCAGACTCAGATATGCATGTTACTAAACATACATGGAAAACCTGATGGAAAGAATAAAAAAGAAAGAAAGATGAGGAATAAATTTAAGCAAGCTAATCCACAAAATCTTGGAAAGGCAAAACTTGTTTCTTGCGAACTCTCCACCACTGCAAAAATTTCTGACTGCGAATAATAACCATATGAAAAACCCCTTAAATGTCTTTCACCTCTTATTTTATAATCTTCTTGAAGCTTCTTTAGGGTTAGAGTTACGGTTTTATTTTCCCCTTTGTAAATGTAAACTTAGATATCTATGCCATCAATTGGGACCCACTTTAGAAGCTCAAGAATTTCTTTCAATAAATAATTTTCCAAAAATAACTCATCGCCAAGATATAAATAGTCCTGACTGTAATTTAATTTGTAGGGCATGATAGTCATGATTTCAACCATGAAATCCAATTCCAAAGTGTTCTTCTTGTCTCGAGATTTCCAACAAGCTATGGTTTTCATAATTTGGACATCATGATCAAAAGATATGGCCTTTGCAAGATGGAGACTCAACAATCATGATCTATGCACGTAAATTCTAAGGTCTTGATTAAAAATATACCCCATTTATCCCACATGTATTGGGGAAAATGTCTCATACATGTTTATAAACAAAATACATCCACATATTATTTGTGTGTGAAATAGAGAGAACTATGGAACGCTTTGTCTATTGTGTGTAGTGTAACTTTTGGTTGCCACAAATCATGCCAAGTCACTTGACCAATCATCTGTGTGTCCAATAAATATCATCCAAGTGTCACCTGGGGGTAGGTCCACTTCACTGCCACATGTCACAATATCGTAGGTCCACATCACTACTACGTGTCACCCAAGGATAGCTCCACCTCACTGCCATGTGTCCCAATATGCCAAAGGAGGGGCAAAGGGATAAAACATAAGAATGTAATGAATAATTTCATGAAATAATAATGTCGGAAAATAGAATTACCTAGAAATAGGGCAATGCAGAGGTAGGGTAATGTGGGTCGATAAAACTTAGTTAAAAGACTTAGTAAAAATACTAAGTGTTGAGACTTGTCGAGTTGCGGGGGTGGGGGTGATGTAGAAAAAAGAAAAGTAAAAAATAAACTTAGTGTGAGACTCAATAAAAACTAAGTGTAAAACTCGGTAAAATGACTAAGTCATGAGGGTGAAATTTGGGTAATGCGGAAATGGTAAGTGCAAATTGAATATTGCATAAATGCATGTTGTGGGTTAGGAGTGGAATGTGAAAATGAGGGTATGTGCTCCTGCATCTACATTCAAAAGAAAAAAATAGACACAGTATGAGACTCACTAAAGACTAAGTGTGAAACTCAGTAAAATGACTAAGCCATGAAGGTTTAATTTGGGTAATGCATAAATGGAAAGTGCAAATTGAGGATTGTAGAAATGTGAATTGTGGAGTTAGGAGTGGAATGTGGAAATGAGGGTATGGGTCCCGCATCCGCATTCATAAAAATGATTAAGTATGGAATATGGGTAGTACTATAGAGTATGGATAATAGTGAAAATGACTAAGTATGGAGTATGGAGGAAGGAAAATGAGGAAATATGGAGAGTAAAGAGAAAGAAAAATGACGTAAATGACTAAGTATGGGGTGAGGAAATGGTTAAGTATGGAGAGTAAGGGAAAAAAGAATAAGTATATAGGGTGGAGAGTAAAGAAAATGGCTTAGATGGCTAAGTATGGGGCAACAAAATTTGGGGGGAAATTGACATAGCTTGGGCATATGACCTCTATTGTAGATTCCGTAAAATGTTGGATGAAGCTAAGAAATATGGATATTCAGTGAGAAGATGGACATAAACAATTTATTTTTTCTTTTCTTATTTTTTTTCAAAAGAAAAACCATCCATGGTGACCTCGCATGAAGAAAAATTGCAACACTGATTCTAAATTCTTCAAACTTGTTGGGTATTAATGATCAATAGGTGAAGGGTATTCAGAACTTTTCAAATTAAAAGAAAAAAAATGGTCTCCATTTGAAAGAAACAGAGGTTCACATATTTACCCCAATCACTTAGTTGATGGGTATCAGGAAAGTGCATCAACATCTAGCTCTGACTATGGGACAGTGACCCCCTGTGGGTTGTTGAGGACCTAGACCAAGACCAGTTTCTTTTATCCATTGGGCTATGGATTCATTCCCAAACCATTATCTCGATCATGCAAATGCTTATTAGGAAAACGTTACTGAAAGACAAAATTATATATGTGAGAAAACAAAATCTACCTATCCTAAGCTACTAGGAGAGAAGGGCTACTTTCAAGTGTAATTAGACTTCCAATGTAGCCATGTACATGACCAATTAATATAATTACTCACATCCCTAATTGAGAGTGTTTTTTCATTCACCATGTTCTGGAGATATTATTTCAACATACAATGACCATGTTTCCATGGTGAGGTTGCAAAGATAAATTGTTGTTGAACATTTGTGGAGAATTTTAGGGTTGTCTTTTGTTGTTCACCAACAATATCATTGTCTTCATAAATAAAATATATTCCACCCACCGAACCTCTTGTTGCAAATTCCCTTCTTCTTTTGATGCTTGAAAGATCTCTTCTTCATTAAACTTTGCTCCAGACAAGAAATCAATATCTTGAAGGTTTAAATTAAAGTGATAATTTTTATCATCACTTTTGTTGATCCCATGTTGACATTCCTCTTTCAACTTTGTATAAATTGGCTTTGGCCATTGAGAACCCATTGTAACATTTTCACAATCAACATTTTCAATGGCCATTTTCATTGTGATCATTACTCTAAAATTGAGCATATGAGAGGTCAAAATGTCCCTCCCGTGGAGCATTTGGCAGATAACATTCTTCTTGAATTGAGACATTAGGATTCTCACTTTTAATTTAAGGAACAACATCTGATGTAAAAAAAAATTAACATATTTCATCAATTTTTTCTTCTAAATCCTTTCCCCTATTGTCTTGGAAAAATATTGGGAAGTTTAAGAGATTAGCATCGGCTTCATGAATATTTATTTCAATGACTCGAGCTTGCTACATTAACTCTTTCTATCTGCACTTTCCCTCTTACTTCAATAAAAATATTAGATTCACAGGCAAGGAATTTTCATAACAACTAAAAATGATGACATCATTTGGAAACATTTCTTGAGGAATATCATGAAGGACTTTCATAAATTTGAAAGTGAAATCTTTGACTTTCTCTTCCTCATTCATCTGAATTTCAACCAACTTAAAGAAAAGAGAATATGGATATTTCCTTGGGAAATATTTCTCTACAAACAAATTTTCTAATACATCCCAACTAGCGATGGTTGCGGGCAGCAATGAATAAACCCATTCACCAACATTTCCTTTTAGAGTTAAGATAAACAGTCGGCATGCAATATCATCTACAACCACATAATAAATATCAAAAGCACTATAAAACTTAACTGAATTCTTCTCTCCATCTTCTGAATTATTTCTGATGAACGTGGGAAACTTGTCCATGGAAATATTTGGCAAGGGATGAACTTTTCCTTGCAAAATGAGTGGACCTCTGTGCAATTGTTTCTTTGTTTGGGTATATTCTACCTTTATTCTAACTTGAACACCTTTTGTTGGGCTTGGAGGGGAAGGAAAAATATCATCACAACATAAAATACACTCCTCGGAGGATTCATCATATATATCTTCTTGAAATTATGGAATCTTTTTGGTGGAGTTGTCAGGCAATCTTTCTTCAAAATATGGAGTTTTAATGATGGATTCATTGAGGAGCTCATCCTCCCAAATCATGGATGGTTCTTTGGTTATGTAGAAGTTGGCATAACTTACTTGTTCTTGAAACTTCAATAACATGTGTTCAAGGCCACTTGATCCTCCTTGAACAAGGTTTTCAAGAAACCATTTCATCTTAAAACAATATGCCAGATATTTTTCCAAGACTTGACCAGACTACTTCCAGTTTTCCAATAATATCTGATCCTAAAAAGTATCATATTTATTGAAAATGAATCATTCCCCAATATGGTCACCAAAATTTTTCATCTAAAAGATTGTTTTAAGGTTTTTAAGATAACATCATGAGGATAAATCCCCCTGTGTTTTGATAGAGGTGGTTCTCCTCTTTCTTGATATATGGAAGATTGTTCTTTAGAACTTAGATGCATGCAATAGTAAACCTTAACAAATATTCCAATAAAACTCCTATATTTTTTTTCTTTTTCAGAAAGAAAAAAACTTTATATTTCATGGAAAATATACATAATATGGTCCTTTTCTAGAGAATAAGACTCAATTTCTTCCCTTTCAGACTTTACATAGTAATTCTTTCATCATAAATATTCTGACCATACACATAACTATATTCTGCTATTCAAAATTTTCTTACAACTACTCCTCATTGTGATATTTACTTTAAACACAAATAAGAGGAACAAGCTCCAATTTATATGTCACTAGATTATAGATGAAAAGACGTATCATGTACCAGCTGATCATTCATAAATTCTTTAAAAATAAAAGACCCTGCTCCAAGATCTAGAGCCTATTTTGATAGTTGATCTACCTTTTTGTTTAATTCCTTGTAATTGTGTGCACATGAGAACCATTCCAGTTCGCCTAGTATCTCCCTAATTGGCCTCAGTAAAGGTTGCATTCTTGATATATAAGTTTAAATTTTTCCTCTAACCCAATCCACCACCACTTGAGAGTCTCCAAATATTTGTAATTTCCTCAGGTTTAATGATGTAGCTAGAAGCAGCAGAGCCCACTTTCATATTTGTTTGCCTACCTGGAGCATACCTTATTTCATAATGATGCTTTGTTGTTATATGTAAAAATTCCCCTACTCCACAGAGAGAGGTGTTGAGGAAAATATATGAAATGAGAGAAAGAAATACGAGTTGGATGAATAAGACAAAGTTCTCCTTAGAGCACTTTGTTGGGCAGATAACACAACGTTCATTCTTCCTATTTCAGCAATAGGATTGATTTCAGGTGGCATGCCTCTTCTTCTTCTAGAAGCATAAGAATCTAAGGACATGAAAGAAAGACCAAAACTGAAGAAACAAAAGGTTACTGTTGATTTATGGGTTGTCTACGTCTAGCTTCCAATCATTCTTGAGCACTAATATCTCATTCAATCGCTTCCCAAGAATGGTTAAGATCATCAAGGGCATTGGCAGTGTCTAAAATGGTGTTAAACGGATTCAAAGCAATGTTGGTCTGGTCTTGAAGATCGGGCTCAATATTAGGCTGCCTTGCAATAGGCACAATCATTACGATCTAAAACAGTCAAGGATCAATAACAGAAAAGAAAGATGTATTGATGAAAATCGAGTATAAAATTTAACCGGAGAGATATCGAAGATCTCCCCAGTATGGTCGCCGAATAAATGTTTAGGAAAATATATATCTTACTCAAGCATTTTTGGAATCTTCTTGGCTAAAGAAAAATAGACAAGAATCTCACCCTATGTTTATAGCCAACAAAAACAACATCCTAACTCACAAGTATTAATTACCAGGTCTTAGGCTAGTCTTTTATCAATAAAACGCTTGCTAGAAATTTACTTTTTATGTAATTTTATGAATATAACAGTTGCTAAAATACATGTAAAGACAGAAGTAAATACACCAACATGATAATCAAAATAGATGAGACATAAATCAATCCTTTATTTCATTCCAATTCACCAAAGAGTCACTCTCTTTACAAAATTTCATGTAGAAATTTAGTACCAAAGTCAAATTAGAGATCCCCAATGGAACATACAAAAGGACCTCTAACAAAAAATCAAAACTAAACTCTAAAAATATGGATCATCTTGCCACAGATTTTTGCCCACTCGACTCTACACAATAGCCTTTGTCAGTCATGAAAACTAATTCACAAACAGACAAGTCTACACGGACTATCAAAGATAGATCAACACCTCTGAAAAACAAGTATATGAATGATGTAATTCAGCCCTGAATATTGTTGCTTACAATAAGACCCCGCTATCATAAAAAAGAATTAGGCTTGGATAAATTAAGGAATGAATGAAAACTGAATTATCTCAACATAGACTCAAAGAGAAAACCTTAGTATGGTTTTCCTTCTATCCTCCTCTTGTTTCTCCCTTTCCTTTTTCTTTTAAACAAATTAGAATTGGTTGAAGTAGTTGAACCAACTCATTAGTTAAGTTAATTAAAAGACTCAACCAACTTTAGTTAGGGGGGAAAGTAATAATCATAATAAGGGTTATAAATAAATAATAACTAGTAGGTGGGACCCCCTGTGACTCCCTTTAGCTCATAACATAACTATTTAGCTAGGGGGGAAAGGAAATCGGAGCATAACCACAACAACAAAGTTGAACAATAGCCCAATTAGGGTGGCGGCCAGCGAAGGAATAAGGGTGATGTGAAGTAAATGCACATCGCCTCTATTCACAGTCTATTTATTCCTTAGTACATGCCAATGAGCTTTCCATTAACAAAATTAATCAAACCATGTATAGAAACCATCACCCATTAAAAGCCAATAGTGCGACCATATCACATTTCTAGTTTATGCCATAACATAACCAACCACGTTCCATATAACTCAACAAATTGCATAACCATTAGCATCTATCACTTGGTCAATTGCGCCACCCACATCCTATCCTTCCAAAATATATCATATGCACATTAACCATATAACTCAATCAAATCGCATAACCATTAAATTGCTAGATAGGATTTTACCATAATCATTTTAACCTTTCATGCATGTAGTATAGTATATTTGCAGAGTTAGATCCCTTTTCCTTTTGCATTTGTTATAGTGTTTTTGCCTTTTTCCAACTGCTTTCTATGTATTGTTACTAACATGTCTGTTGTGCAGGTGTCTCAAGAACAGATGGCAATGGTACCAATGAATAGCATAGGTAGTAGTAACATAAAGAACCAATACTTCATAAGCTCAATCCATAGTCAATAAAAAAAAGACCTCATCAACCATGTAAGCAGTGTCAAACATCAGCACAAACATCAAATATGAACTAGATCCGATCTCCATTCTACAAGGGGGTCCCACCTACTAGTATTATTTAACTTTTATAATAATAAGCTTTAGCAACACTTTGCCGGCAAAACTTTGTTGTGATTTTAATCATCAACAAACTGGCGACTCCACAGGGAAATTTGTTTTCAACATATTTAGAACTCAGAACTCATGGTTTTGCAGACCAAGAACAGCAGGTCAAGAAGATATAACCAGGAAAATTATGCAACATGGGGAAGTGAGCGGATTTAATGGAAAGATGACTGGGAATTTGGGAATAATTCATAAAAAGTGCTAAGTATGATGGGTTTTACCATTGTATGCATAATCATTCAACTGGAATCTGTTCTTAAATTTGAGGAGAAAAAAAAATAGACTTGCTCTTAAAATCGAAACGGATGAAGAAATGGTAAGAAGAAGTAGGAGACAACCAATTCTTTACAAGACAACAGTGGAAATATACAACAATTTCAAGGTTCCTTCAGACGAGACATCATAAAATTTGTGTAAGCTTGATTTTTATTGACTAACAATGCTTGGCAGGAGTGCCATTGTGGCACAATTGATCCAACATCTTATCTTGACCAAATTAACTAAAAGATGATAGGAACAAAATCATAACAGAAGTAAAGATGCAGAAATTAAAACAACAACAATAAAAGACAAAAATGAAGAAGACAACAAGAAAGTTTTTAACTCAGAAAGCCGAAGTCAAACTATTGTAAAATAGAAAAAGAAGCACAAAAAAAATGAAAGCAAAGTTAGACTACTGGTATACAGAAAAATCCAGACAGCATTAGAACTTTTCATGTTGGTCCCTCACAATATTTCAAGTGAGGGTTGTTAGCTTTGTAGGAAAACAATTGCTTCTGTAAATCCTTTAAAATGTAAGAGTTAGTTTCCAAGACAAAAGCATTTTGGAAAGGACCCAACACTTGTAATTCTGGTGTAATTATTAGTCCCTTGACACACACAATTAGATCATAAAAATAGAGATGGAGACTGGCCAATTCATCGAGAGTCATGTGCATATGTCTTTTAAAAGCGGTACTTGTATCAAGTATTCTAGAAAGTAGGCATTGGTAATACATGGTACCCCAATTAGTGATAAGAGTGGTTTTGTGAGCATCTGCCCCTTTTACCTTGATTTTCTTGTAACCAAACAAACTTTCAAGTAAGGGCCTTAACTGTGACTCTACAACTTGTTGCAGAACCATTTCCATACTGAGAGGAGGAAAAGGATTTCTCATAATAGCTTGCCTGAAAGTTCGAAGATTAATATGGGTTCTAGTATTATCAGTGGTCCTCGAAGCAAGTTCCCAATTGAAAACCCATTCAAGGTGGACTGCAGAGTTAATAGATCATTTTTCTTGCATAATTGGTTTCATGCCTTCTTTGATGGGAATAGTATTCTGTAAAAAACCAGGATCAAAACCACGAAGATCCTTATAAATCCAAGCATAAACCTTTTGAAATCCACCAAGTGTCTTGGCAAATTTCATTTTTTCATTACCAGAACATTGGGTATCTATGTTATCGTTCTTTGGAGATTCAAGTGCCCAAATGTTTGAGGAGATGGTTTCACCCACCTTCATTCGTAACTCCTCCTCTTTTTGTTTTTCTTTATTTCCTACAACACTCAATAAAAATGAACCATCAAGAGGAGTCAAGCTCTCAGGGTTCTTATTGTTTTCTATGGAAATAATTTCCTCGGGCTTAAGAGGTTCATCTTGGATGAAATCACAAATTATCTTATTGTTAGGGAGGGCCTACCAAGACTCTACATTGTTAGGGATATATGGACGATATAGAGATTGAAAAGAACAATCGGGCCTGTGAGGCAAAAGTTGTTGATTAGGAGAAGTTGCAAAGACAGCTAATCGACCAGCCATTGAATTCAACTCCCTATTAACATGAGTGATGTTTAAAGATATAAGGTTCAAGATAAGCGCCCAAATAGTTTGGGAGTATCTTTCCATCATCATGTTGCTAGGAGAGCACATTTTATGTATCAAGTTCACAACAAGCTCAAAATCTCCAAAAACTAAAAGGTGATCACAACCAAGATTAAGGGTGTTTTCAATGCCCAATAATAAAGCTTTGAACTTAGTGACATTGTTAGTACAAGCAAACTCTAACATGTAAGATAGATTATGAATTTTTCCTACAGGGGAAACCAAGATAATTCCAACCCCATTACCTTCATTAGAGCATGAACCATCAAAGTGCATGTGCCATATATCATCATCTAAATCGATTCGTTCCAAAGGAATATTATCCTCCTCAACAAATATGTAATATACTCCTATGTCTTCTTTGATATAGTTTACGCTGGATTGTGGAACACTCTCTATGTAGGGTGAAATTCTTCCCTCTCTAAGGACTATAATGTTCTTACCATTCCAAGGAACAAATAAATGTGTCTCATCGTGTGAGAGATATTCACCTATTAAGGCTTTCCAATATCTTCCCAAGATAATTGAGTAATTTTTTACAGGCATATCGATGACCTGAATGTTGAGGGTTGTCCTTATCTTAGGATGAGCGCATAAAACCAAGGTCACATCCTTAATCTCGCCTGTGGTTGTTTGTTGTAGACTATTATAGGAGAGCATTCTCTTGGCATTTTAATTTGTACAAGACAAGCCTAGCTCTTCCATAATAATATTCGACGTCACACTTGGGCCCAAACCACCATCAATGAGGCAACAATGGGCAATCATATCCATAATTTTTATAGAAATATAAAAAGGGGGATTTTTTACAGGGTATCTAAAGTTATGTACACCTACTTTATTTATACAAGAATCCTCTTCGTTTACCTTTTCGGAGAGATTGGCTACAACAGAATATTTTCCTTCCATGAATTGTTTCAGATGCATTTGTTGTTCAGGGACGACAACCATGTCTAGGAGGGTTGCATCTGCTTTGATGGTGGCCAACTTATTCAAGATATTATATTTGGAAGAGGGGAGAGGGGGAGTGATTCCTTGACTCTCAGGAGCCTTATGAACCTGGAGAGTAGCAACGTTTGAGGATGAGCTTGGGGTAGAAGAACTGCGGGGAGGATCAAATTTCCCCTTGGGAACATGGGCTTTGTTCCTAGTATTGATAACCATGACATCTTCTGGTTTTGAAAAATATAAGATAGAGATAGTAGCTTATGGTATTTTACCAAATATCTTATCTCTGGCACTCTTCTTTACCTCACATGTGGTGTTCCTCGCAAAAGTTACACCAACTCCGAGGCATGATAGCTTTAGGCTGAAAATTGTTTTCAACTGGATTTCTAAAGGGGGATGCAAAAGAGGATGAATCTCCAGGGGTAAGAGAGGAGACAATACCCTTCCAATCAAATGCTATCATACGATTGTTCATATCTTGTACTAGTTGTAGGAGAGCGTACATGTTTGTCTGTCTAATCGATTCTCCCCGAGGGAGACCAGTTATTTCAAGTTGTTTTTCATACTCTGAACAAGCATGCAGAGTGGAACTGAGATTATCAATGCTTTTTCCTCAAGCCTATGATGGTAGGGGTTAGGCAATGCATTGTAGTAATGCATGAAAGTGGGTTGGTTCTGAGGGCAGATAAGTTCAGGGATTTGATTATATAACTTGGTGAAACGCAAGTTGAAAGACTTGATGGTCTCACCATTCTTATAGGTGACATTATTGTATTCTCTTAAATTCTCAGTGAGGCTTTTGGATTGCCCATAAGTGGATCGGAACCAATATATTAACTCCTCCCAAGTAGACAAAATATTAGGAGGAAGGTGAAAGAAGTCGATCGCAGCCTTTCCTTCCGAGGAATTGATGAACAAGTGCATGCAAGTGTCATTGTCGTTGGCCCCTAAGTTATGACAAGCATTATAAAATGCCAGCAGGTGTTTGTTTGTACTGACAATGTTATTTCATAAAAACTTAGGCAAGTTCTCTTTAAACTTTGGAAGTGGATGAGTAGCAGGTGCTAGGTTAAGAGAAGAGGAAACATGCCATGGTGTGGTTGTGGCATCTTCTTCGAACTGAAAAAACCCATACTTTTTAATGACTTTGGTGGGGTTTGTGGTAGATTGGATAGGGATATGGTGGCTATATAATCTACCAATCACTGATGACGATCAAGATTGGGAAGATGGAGAACTTCCAGTGCCAACAGAGCCACGGCTAGATGCCATCGTGTGGATGATAGATGAGGGAAAGAAAGATGAGCTGGATGAATTAGATAAAGTTCTCCTTAGAGAACTTTGTTGGGTAGGTAACAAAATGTTCCTTCTTCCTATTCCAACAATAGGATTTATTTCAAGTGACATGCCTCTTCTTCTTCTAGAAGCATGAGAATCTAAGGACATGAAAGAAAGGACAAACCTGAAGAAACAAAAGGTTACTTCTGATTTTTGGGTTGTCTACGTCTAGCTTCCAATCGTTCTTGAGCACTAATATCTCATTCAATCGCTGCCCAAGAATGGTTAAGCTCAGCATGGGTATTGGCAATGTCTAAAATGGTGTTAAACAGATTCAAAGCAATGTTGGTCTAGTCTTGAATACCGATCTCAATATTAGGCTGCCTTGCAATAGGCACAGTCATTAAGAAATAAAACAGTAAAGGATCAATAACAAAAAAGAAAGATGTATCGATGAAAATCGAGTATAAAATTTAACCGGAGAGATATCGAATATCTCCCCAGTATGGTTGCCAAATAAATGTTGAGGAAAAGATATGGAATGATCTTACTCACGAATTTTCAGATTCTGCTTGGCTAAATCAAAATAGACGAGAATCTCACCCTATTTTTATAGCCAACAAAAATAACATCCTAACTCACAAGTATTAATTACCAATGCTTAGGCTAGTCTTTTATCAATAAAAAGCTTGCTAGAAATTTATTTTTTATGTAATTTTCTGAATATAACAGTTGTTGAAATACATGTAAAGATAGAAGTAAATACACCAAGATTATAATCAAGACAGATGAGACATAAATCAATCCTTTATTTCATTCCAATTCACCAAAGAGTCACTCTCTTTACAAAATTTCATGCAGAAATTTAGGACCAAAGTCAAACTTAGAGATCCCCGATGGAACATACAAAAGGACCTCTGACATAAAATCAAAACTGAACTCTAAAAAGTTGGATCGGCCTGCCACATATTGTTTCCCACTCGACTCTACACAATAGCCTTTGTTGGTCATGAAAACTAATTCACAAACAGACAAGTCTACACAGACTATCAAAGATAGATCAACACCTCTGAAAAACAAGTGTCTGAATGATGTAATTCAGCCCTGAATCTTGTTGTCTACAATAAGACCTTGCTATCATAAAAAAGAATTAGGCTTGGATAAATTAAGGAATGAATGAAAACTAAATTATCTCAACATAGACTCAACGAGAAAACCTTAGTATGCTTCTCCTTCTATCCTCCTCTTGTTTCTCCCTTTCATTTTTCTTTTAAACAAATTAGAATTGGTTGAAGTAGTTGAACCAACTCATTAGTTAAGTTAATTAAAAGACTCAACCAACTTTAGTTAGGGGGAAAAGTAATAATCATAATAAGTGTTATAAATAAATAATAACTAGTAGGTGGGACCCCTTGTGACTCTCTTTAGCTCATAACATAACTATTTAGTTAAGCAAAACACACCTCCTTGTGACTCCCTTTAGCTCATAACATAACTATTTAGTTAAGCAAAACACACCTCCTTGTGACTCCCATCCACATATTCACATTTGACAATTTAGCTCATGATATTTGAAATTATTTTAAAAAAATATTAATCATATATCCAAAAATAAAACATGTTGTCCAAAAATTCCTAAAGTCAATTGTCATCAACAATAAATAAAATAAAAGTCAAAAGCCATATTTCCCGATTTGTGAGGCAATATTTCCTTGATTGTTGTTGTCACCCTTCGATTTTCTTGAATTTTCCTTTGTCTGGGTTGAGCCTTTAGGCCTAATCTCGTTGATCATGTGAGAACAATTGTCCCTCAAATGCATCCAGGAAGACACGGATTTGTCAGAGCCATTGGAGGGCGAGGAAGGGGAAGCAGTGGTTTTTCCTTTGTCAGGGGCATGGTGGGCATGGGAGGATTTCACTGGCGAATGGTCAGGGGCATCTTGGACAATATGGTTGTTAGGCGGAGGAGCAGGCAAAGACAAATTGGGTCAGCCACGATGTTGGGAGACTGTCGGGTCAACAATCTCTCACCATCCGTCATTTTCGGGAACCTCGGGTTTCAATGATACATGAGGGGAATAGGAATACCGAGGGCTTGCAGAACTTGGAAGGGAGGCATTTTCGACCTAGGTTGGACTACTCCTTACCCAATCCAATTGAAAAATATAGCCTGAAACAACTGGCCTAACTCTTGTGAGTCAGCGTCAAAATGTATGGAGAACCTTGGCCTTCTTGGGCCTATGTTCCAATTACCTCTCCCTTTGTTGCCTCTGCCATGGCTACCTAGATTGAAAAACTCATTCGTGCATGCATGATTGATTAACAAATGGTATTTTAAATAACCATACATGACAACTCTTTTGAAAATATGAAATAGACTTTGGCTCAACAACGTATCAGAATCATGCAATCCAATCCATACAAATTGTTAAATTGTTTTTCAATGAGCAAGGGGTGAACAAAGGGTTCTGGGATATGTGAGGGGTTTGTATTGAACGAAACATGATATAATGAGGGGGAAAAGAACACGGTTATTTCTCAAAGACAACAAACAATCAACTATAATTCAAACCAAAGAAAACATCATTGTAATCCAACCAAGACAACGCTACTTCCAATTGCTTCAACACTGAAATTTTCTTGATCGTAATCAATTTTAGAATAGGGAGTGAAAAATGAATGTGGGAAGGCGAGGGAGTTGTAATTAGCGGAAAGTGAAATAATGGTAGGGAAAAAGAGTGATTATTGTTCATAAAATTAATCAAGCGAGCCATAACCATTCTGTAAAAAGAAGCACCTCAACCAAATGACCAGTGAGACCCAAAACAATTAATGTGTAAAGTTCAAACAATTATGTGCATCAACTTACTCATTGTAATCAAATATTTAACACAGTGTTGTCAAACCAGATAATCTTTGTTCCACAATGATTTGTAGGGGGATTTATGTTCCTCTTATTTACTCAATTAACATTTTATAACAACTCCCAAATGTATAAACAGTAACCATTTCCACTATGTTCATCATCAAAATCAAACACTACCCACACATTACTTCAATCATCAAATACAACTCAAAAGTCGAGTTTCAAAAATGCAATGAAGTTATATTGTTGTTGCAATTGTGTATGTCATTGTTAAAATGCATGAAATTAGTTAAACATTCAGAGTGGACAGTCAACACCACCATTTATACTAAAATTTCAAGATCCTAACTTGCCATTTAAACACACAAGCAACAATTACCACTTCAACTCACACTATGTTGTGGGATACACAAAACCATTCAACCAAACGCAAGCATATTTCTGTGACTGTATGAGTCCAATTTTCTTTTACTTTAAACCTTCAAAATGTTGGGCTATCTATCCAATATAACGAGGCATCAACAGCAGGCCCAATTTTACAACACAATCGATCAAATTACAACAATCCATTGTTTAGAAACCTGTGACCCTTCCCAATGGCGCAATCAATTAATATTGATAACAACACAGTGGACAATTATGTCATAATCACCATGACTGCAACATTTTCATTTGACAATTTTAAACACACAGTCACAGTATCATTAACTCAACCTATCGTGTCGAGCTATCAATCCAACACAAGGAGATATCAACAAAATTGCTCAAATCAATCAAACTGTAGAAAATCATACTGTGCAAAAACTTGTGCCCGTTCTTGAAGACACAATCAAATAACCATAACGTATATAGTGGGTGGAAATGCCATAAGCACCCCGATTTCAATAATCATTTGGCCACATAGTTACAATAAACATTGATTCATGTTTAGGAACACCACTCATACCAATACATCAAGCGTGAAGTGTCATTGTGCCTTAATAAATTTTAAACAGTGTCAGGTTATCCATTCAATAAACACAAGGAGGAAACAACTATGCATTTGATTTAGCAATTCATTCTAATCAACCATGTTGGGCTTATCTATCCAATAAAAGAATTGTTGTGACTAGATGTCGAAACCAACACCATTGTCATACAATCAACAGGGCAAGCCAGTAATCAACACTACACCAATCCATAACAACCAACAATAAACTCGACGGTCCACAACGTTCTTCTCTATCAACCCTTGGGCTTGAGGAGTCGAGGGTTTATTCTGTGGACCAACACAGGGAGGCTAGAGTCGACTCCTCTCAATGGTGGAAACCTCCGAGACCAACGGTGCACACACGGAAAAAATGACAATTCATTTTGTGGAGAGGTGACAAATCCCATGATAGGAGAGGCTATGAATAGAGGAGTAAGGCTCCAATTCGGCCTGGTAATGATACTTAACACACATGGGGTATAACCTTTGTGGCTCTCCAACCAACCAACTATAATGTCGAGGTGCAAATAGGGTCGAGAAGAAGAAATATAACCCACTGCACGACCAATAAAAGCATGAACAACCCCATGCCTAAGTAAATAATGTGCAGCGAGACCAAGCATTTCAAACCCATTAAACCCCATAAAATCCAAGACTAGGCATGGTGATATAATGCATGCAGACGATCATCTAGTTTAGACCAAATGGAACCCTCCACTAAACCGACAAGGATGATAGAGAACCTTTGTGGCTGCTAATACTCAGAACGACCCAATACACTGTATCTTCAAACATTATCACAGAGAAATCCACCAAAAATTCATTCCAAAATCACAATTCTACACAGTCACAATACTTAAGGAAAGCACAACCCATTAATTCACAACAAAGTTCCTCTCTGCTAGGAACAACAACAAAGTTGAACAATATCCTGATTAGGGTGGTGGACAATGAAGGAGTAAGGGTGGCATGCAGTAAATGCACGTCACCTCAATTCACAATCCATTAATTCCTTAGTACATGCCAGTGTGCTTTCCATTAACACAATTAATCAAACCATGTATCGAAACCATCACCCATTAAAATCCAATAGCACGACCATATCACATTTCTATCTTATGCCATACATAATCAACCACGTTCCATATAACTCAACAAATCACATATCCATTAGCATCTATCACTTGGTCAAATGTGCCACCCACATCCCATCCTTCCAAAATATACCATATGCACATTAACCATATAACTCAATCAGATCGCATAACCATTAAATTGCTAGATATAATTTTACCATAATCATTTTAACTTTTCATGCATGTAGTATAGTATATTTGCAGAGTTAGATCCCTTTTCCTTTTGTATTTGTTATAGTGTTTTTGCCTTTTACCAACTGCTTTCTATGTATTGTTACTAACATGTCTGTTGTGCAAGTGTCCCAAGAACAGATATCAATGGTACCAATGAATATCATAGGTCGTAGTAACATAAAGAACCAATACTTCATAGGCTCAATCCATAGCCAATAAAAACAATATCTTATCAACCATGTAAGCAATGTTGAACATCAACACAAACATCAAATATGAACCAGATCCGATCTCCAATCTACAAGGGGGTCCCACCTACTAGTATTATTTAGCTTTTATAATAATAGGCTTTAGCAACATTTTGTGGGAAAAACTTCATTGTGATTTTAATCGTCAACAAGAGGGATGGCCCTGACTCGCCCCATCAAAAAATCCCCATGGGTTGTCCTCGATCAATTCAAGCATCGATATGAGACATTTTTTTTTTCTTGTCGGGATATTTTTTGAAGTTTACAACCATATATAAAATATGTTCAACAACCAACTCTATGGGAATGAACTTGTTTTGAAAGATACTAAGGCTCCTTCCCTACCATAAGAAATACAAAACAAAACGAGGAACAAACATTAAACTCTCTACTTGTCATTTCTTTGTTCCAGTCAACCTGCCACTCTTTTAGGTTCCCATCGTAATATACTTGAGAGAACTTCATTGTCTCTACGACTTTAATCCAGACCTAAATTTCAACGAAACATTGAAAGAAATGTGGCATGTATATTTTCATTCTAAAAGGCATAAAGATCATATGCTTGGGCCAATCCAACCCCTTTTGATTAGAACATCCCAAGTCAAGATTTTTTGCTCTATGGATAACTACAATAATATTTTCATCTTCTTTGGGGCTTAACACTTCCAAAGGGTTTTCCACCAACCTTTGATGGCCTCTTCGAATGACTCTTCCTCCATAGTTAAATAACCCAATTTGAATGTATAGGACCTAAGATTTTTGTTTTTTCCCCATAAAATGGAATCATGTGTAGCCTCATCTAGACTTATGAAACATAGTTTAAGAGAGTTTGTATATTGTATACATTCTACTTCCATCTTACCTTCTAGGTTCAGGACTAACACTAACTTTCATATCATTATACCTGCTAAACCGAAGCTTTTCACCAATGCATCCTTCAGGGAAAACAAACTTTGAGCATGAAGTCTCCTTACCAATATTTCTGATAGTTTATAGTTCTATGTCGATCCTTCCCAAGGATCTTCCCCAATACATACATTGTTTTCATTGCTTATGCATCATTCAAAATAAGTTCCAATCAATGGAAAGGCATCAACCATTGATTTCCAACCAATCAAACTAACCATCACTAACTTCCATGGACTTCTAAACCATTCCTCAATGGTTTTTCCTACTAGATAATTAGAAGTGAGAACTCTTCCCCACAACATCCTATTGGAGATTAGTCGCCCTTTAGCTTTTTACTACCAACACTTTACTAAACAAGAACATATTTTGTATTCACCAACCTCCTAACTCTTGTGGTCTTGCTAACCGTGTCCATTTAACCAAAAAGATTACCTCTTCATTTTTCCTTCCTAACCATAAGAACCTAAAACAAACTTTTTAAATTTTGGATAGGAAACATTTTGGTATCTTTGTAATGGTTTCCCAATACACTGGCATGTTCCATAAAACTGACTTGATTAAAACCAATCGACCCTCATGTGATAGGAATCAATTTACCCACATATTGATTATGGCTTGGACCTTCAACACCAACCAATACTAGTCTGCAAAGACATACGAGTTAGGCTTTAGCATGAACCCAAGATACTTGATCACGCCATCAATGTTTGAGGCCTCTAATGGGAAATGAAGTTTGAGCTTCTATCTAGCCTCTACTTCCAACTCATTGGTGATAATAGAATATTGTAAGACCCTGTTTCCCCCAGTTTGTAAAAATAACTGGACTGGCCAAGAACTGTGGCAAACTCAGAAATGTGAATGTGTGATGTGAATAATATTATGAATATATATATATATATATATATATATTGCAGGACTGCTGAGAGGGGATATGCTGAAAAAAAGAGACCACGATGGCTGGAGAAAGGTGGTGGAAGGCACCTAGAATGGTGGCGTTAACTTCCACCGAGAACAATACCGTATTTGGACTTCACTGGCCTGAAGAACCAAGAGCGGCCCGTTGGCCCCAAATTAAATGTCTCGCAAGATGGTAGGTAGATGGCTCCTCAAGAATTAATGAGGGATGGGGGGGTGAACCGCCCATCCGTAGAGTCATCAGGCCTGATCAGTGAGAGGGAAATCGCACCACATGCAACCTCGCAAGAGGATAAGGCGTGAGGGAGAAGCGATTGGGAGACAGACGCGAGGGGAGGAAGAGAACTCTGGAGATATGCGGAGTGAGTGATAGCAGAGAAGGGGGAGAGTAACCCTCGTTCTCGGTCACTGGAAAACCAAGACACAGTCTAGCAACATCGTGGTCTCAGCTCGGGGGTGGCTAGTTGTAAATCCTATCGGAATAGTTGAGCCTATGGTTGGGTGGAAACGAGCACCCCTCTCAGCAGTTGCACTTTCTTCTAGTGTTATTGTTGATAAGACTTTTACATATTGCACCTTGAAATTCATATGCTGACATATATGTTCATAAACTGTGAAATTGTGAATGATTACCGTATAAGACTGTCTGTGCAGTGTTTTGATAAGAAATGGTAGATGTATGCTTGTAACAGAAAAAAAACCACGCATGGCTTATGTTGATAGATAAATTTAATTATGTGAAAGTTGAACCAAGTTAGACTTCTAGTCCGTTCTTGGGAATTTGTTTCCCCTTATCTATCTCCAGGAATGCCCTGGAATAGAACTCTCCACAGAGATACCCTTCTTGGAAAATTTTACCAAGAACCTGGAAAAAGGACCCGAATGCATGAGTATTAGCAACCATGTACGAGGAAGACTAATCCTCTTAAAATCCCAAAGTAGTAGCATAGGGATAAGTATCGATCGATGGACGCGATCCCGTCGGAAGGCCTGTGGTCATTCACGACCATTAGATTGGAGGAAGAAACAAGGGCGATACATGCCTTACCCCTTTTCTTCTATTTTCGTGAGTAGCGAGGAAATCGGGACCGTAGATCCCCAAGGTATATGGGAGTATCTGGACCATTGGTTTTTCCACGTCCAGAGAGCAGTGGGAGAGTGCACGGCATAGGAAAAATCTGAGTTGTCAGATATTATCTAGAAAACCCGATAGCCGTTGGATCTGCTAGGAGATGGATGAGGGTTAAGCCCTCGTGAACAAGGGAGGAAGTCCCGAAAGAGGAGTCTGTACACGGCGTGGGACATATCTGAGTCATCATATCTTATCTAGAAAACTCGATAGTCGTTGGATATGCTAGGAGATGCATGAGGGTTAAGCCCTCGTGAACAAGGGCGAAAGTCCCGAGAGAGGAGTCGGTATCGGGGATTCGAAGTTTGGGATTTCAGGAGTCCTGATGACATGAGATTGGGATACTCCATGGTGAAAGTCCCGATATAGATCTGGACCATCCATCCGTGAAGGACACGTGGCAAAGATCGAGAGTCCATCGGTATTTCGGATATCATGGATTCGAGTTGACAAAGGATTTGCGTCACTGGGGGTCGCAAGTCGCAAAATCGCTAAACAACGAGGACCGTCCATCTGAGGGAGGATACGTGGCAGTAATCTAGGATCTCAGGAGAATCTCGAAAGAAAGAGCCCATTGGGATTTCACAAATCGAGAACTCGGGAGTCCCATTGACAAGAGATCGAACTCTCGTGATTGATAAGTCCCGAAACTTCGACTGGTGAGCTCCCAATATGTTAGCATAAGTTTAAGTCTCGATTAACGAACGAGGTCCTCTCAGAGGATCCAAGGTCTGTAACAACCGTTGGATGTGGGGAAGGAACGTGGATGATAGTTCCTCGACCCCTCTCCGCCTTTGCAAGCAATGCATGAACATGATCCCTTCGGAGGATCCAAGGTCTATAATGACCGTTAGATTTGAGGAAGAGACGTAGGCTTTAGTGCCACGGCCCTTTTTCCCTTGCAAGAGATGAAGGAATTGGATCGTAGACCCCATGGTCCAAGGAAGTACCTGGACCGTCCATCTATAGAGCACACGTGGCTTCTGGTAAGCGCTTCGGCGTTTCGGCACCCGGGAAACAAAAGGGCAAGAACCCTTGTCTTCGCGAGTGGCGAAATCCCGATCACCGAAACCCCGAAATAGTGTGAGGTGTGAATGAGATTAAGGAAAGTCGGGATTTGATCATGATCGTTATTCATCCCAAAAATATCATGAACGTTGATCTTGGTTGAAGGTCATCATCATCCATCGAAAGGACACGTGGTTGTCGGTCGACGTTTCGACGTTTCAGAATTCAGGAAACCAAAGGGAAAGAAACCTTACCTTCGCAAATCACGAAATTCCGATACACGAAATCCCGACGTGCTTGGTAATAGAAAAGAGAAGTCTCGAAGGAACCTAGACCATCCATCAAAGAATACGCGTGGTGAGCGGTCAGAGTTCAGAGAAAAGTCTCGAAATCCCGTGGACCGTTGGATCCACACTCCTAAGAGTCGTCGATCTCTTACACGAATTCCCATAACGAAATTCGGGGATTTGAATGACAAAGAGTCTTGGAGTCATTTCATTTAGAACTCCCGAATACCAAAACCCTGAAATGATCCATACTGTTGAATTAGGAGAGGCTTACGGCCATTGATCTCCCTTTGGAGGGAAAATTTTCCATTCGCTAGCCCTGTCGGGGTTCGACGTTTCGCTGATTCGAGCTTCGGGATTTGCAGAGTTGAAAGACTCGACATTCTGGTAGCACAGAGTTGCGAAGTGCAAGGAGACGCCATATTTTTTCGACCTTTGGTCGTGGCCCACGATCCTATGGGAACAAACGAGGGAAGAGCTAGCTTATGCTAGACCTTCGTAGACATTTCGGGGGTCTGATCGTTGAGAAATCGATGTAAAATTCAATTTTCCATAGTGGGTATGTGTCAAATTGGTATCAGAGCATGGTTACAACACTCAACCTTCTAGGGCTCATGAACGAGTTGCACAGAAGCTCCATTTGAAACACTCTTAAAAAGAGTAACCCTCTATCTTAACCCTCTTAATTCAAAAAGGTCAAAGTACGAAATGAAATCCCGACTGTGTATGAATGTGAAAGAAATATGAATTTTGCACGGGTTATAAAAATGTATCTAACTATTGACTAACAACCAGTGTTTGTCTTTGTACTTAAGCGGAAGATCAACCGCGGGAAATTATCAACACATAGTATGGTGACTCACCATGAAGTGGGAGAGGGCTCCCACAATAGAGACGAAGAGTCTGACGAAAGATGGGCAGTAGGGACCCCTCCAGATCTAGTCGAGACTGTGAGGAGTCTCATGGTCGAATTACAAAGCTGCAAGGCTGACAACGAAAGGATGATGAAAGAACATGAAAAAAAAAAGAAATTAATGCAGTTTTACTGCAGAGTTTATCCGATCTACAAAGACAAATGCAGCATGAACCTGAAACTCATAAACATGGTCATATCAATGGCCACACTGAGAGGAGCACCTCGAAAAAGGTCCACCCCAGAGGTAAAGGACAAGTGTCGGATGATTCCTCTGAGAAAGAAGTTGGCGATTCAGAGGGCTCTTCTAGCATTAGAACCAATTTCTATCCCTGAAGAAAACAAAAGAAGCAAAATTCTACCAAAGGTAAAAAATTCGAAGAATTCAAAAAGGCCAAACCACCCTCCTTCGACGGTGAAATAAAGAAGGGAGAGCAAGCAGAGGCCTGGCTGTTGGGACTAAAGAAGTATTTCAGAGTCCATGACTTTTCAGAAAATATGAAGGCCCGAGTGGCCACCTTCAACTTGAACGGAAAGGCTTCCATTTGGTGGGAAGACCTTAAGAATGTGAAAGGGGTTCACGAAGAGGACCTGTCATGGAAATGATTTGAGAAGTACTCCCAGAAGAAGTATCTGTCGGAAAAACATTTCGACGAAAAGACTAAAGAGATTTATGAACTCAAACTGGGACAACTTACTATAGAAGAATATGTTAACAGATTCCTCGACTTGTTGAGATATGTACCTTATATAAAAGCAGAAAAGGAAAAGGTGCAATGCTTCATTAGTGGGCTACCCAAGGAATATCAGAACAAAATTGAATTTGATGATCCAAAGACCCTAGAAAGCACCATTCGAAAGGAAACCTATTGTCATGAACAGTTTGGGCATCGAGCAGAACCTCGTGAAGGATGGAAACCAAAGAATAGTTCAAGATTTCAGAAAAAGGGGATCAAATCCCCAGGATTTAAGAACTACAAGAAGAACCCAAGATTGAACTTTCCAGCCCAGAGTGTACACCAGCAGAACTTTCCCTCATCGGGCAGAAATAAAACTTCTGGACCTATACCAGTGAAGGTGGATAACACCTAGAGAGAACCTCTGAAATGTTGGGGTTGCGGAGAGGAACATCTCCTGAGAGACTGTCCACACCGACAACAGAATAGTCGAAGGATTTATAACATCCAGGAAACTACTACCATCAATGATGTGGCCAAGAGTGTGCAACAAATTTATGCAGCCTTGGATAATAACCAAGTTGACCATCAAGCTTTAGTAGTGGAAATAGAAGGTATGATTTTCAACCATCTAGTGTCTGTTTTGATTGACCCTGGTTCAAATTTGAGTTATATAGCCCCTAAAGTTGTTGATAAGTGAAAACTACAGCCACAAAAACATACCGAGCCATGGTTGGTACAGTTAGCCACTGGCACCAAAAGGAAAATAGCAGAAGTTATACCATCCTGCCAATTAATGTTGGGTGAATTCCCCACCTAAGAAACCCTTAACATATTACCCCTGGGATCATATGATCTGTTGATCGGTATGGACTGGCTAGCCGCCCATAAAGCCAGACTAGACTGTCACCATAAAACCTTAGATTGTTTAAGTAAAGAAGGGAGAAGAATAACCCTTCAAGGGATCCGAAAACTCGTCTCGGTGAGACAAATATCAGCCCTGCAAATGAGAAAGTATTGCCAGAAGGGATGCCCCTTATATGCAATACAGGTGTTGAAAACAATCGAAGGTGATAAATCAAGCCCTGACGATCACCCTATACTGAGAGAATACAGAGATGTGTTTCCGGAAGAAGTACCGAGTCTACCTCCGAGAAGGGACATAGACTTCTCGATAGAACTTGCACCAGGAGCGGTGCCGGTGTCTAGGACACCCTACCGAATGAGCACGCCCAAGTTAGTTGAACTCAAATTGCAATTAAAAGAAATGATGGATAAAGGCTATATTCGACCCAGCGCATCTCCATGGGGAGCACCAGTCCTGTTTGTGAAAAAGAAGGACGACACCCTTAGACTGTGTATAGATTATAGACAAATCAATAAGGTAACCATAAAGAACAAGTATCCTTTGCCCAGGATCGATGATCTGTTCGATCAATTGGGAGGCGCGTCTATTTTCTCAAAGATCGACTTGAGGTCGGGATACCATCAAGTCTGAATCAAGGATGAAGACATCCATAAAACTGCCTTCTGGACACGGTATGGTCACTATGAGTTTGTGGTAGTGCCATTTGGGTTAACCAATGCCCCTGCCACTTTTATGTGCTTGATGAACAATGTACTCAGTAAATTTCTAGATAAATTTGTGCTAGTTTTTATTGATGACATATTAATCTACTCTAAGAATAGATAAGAGCATGAAGAGCATATTAGACTTGTGTTGCAAGTGCTAAGAGAACATCATCTCTATGCCAAATTCAGCAAATGTGAATTCTTCCAGAAGGAAATACATTACTTAGGCCATGTTCTCTCCGAAGAAGGAGTAGCGATAGACCCTGACAAAATCAGGTCTATCATGGAATGGCCTACCCCGAGGGATGTTTTGGACATCAGATCCTTCATGGGATTAGCATGATACTATAGGAGATTTATAAAAGGATTCTCCAAGATTGGTTGTCCAATCACTGCCCTCCAGAAGAAGGGGACAAAATTCTTGTGGACACAGAAATGTGAAGAAAGATTTCAAACCCTGAAACATCTACTGACCCATGCACCTGTAATAAAGATCGTCGATTCATAAGTTGACATCATCATGTGCACAGATGCCTGCAAGGAAGGGCTCAGAGGAGTCCTTATGCAGGAAGGAAGTGTGATCTCCTATGAATCCCGAAAATTGAACGAGCATGAAGTCAACTATGTGACCCATGATCTAGAATTGGCTGCCATAGTGCATGCCTTGAAAATGTGGAGGCATTACCTCTTGGGAAGAAAATTTGTACTTATGACAGATCACTGTGGATTGTGATACATGTTTGATCAACCAAAGCTTAATGCTAGACAAGCTAGGTGGATGGCCCTCCTTAGCGAGTTTGATTTCGAAATCAAACACATTAAAGGAAAGGAAAATAGGGTGGCCGATACCCTTAGCAGAAGTATGAAAAACAATTCACCTGGCAGCGATAAGCACCTGTGAGACAGAAATCAAGGAAAGAATCATAAACGCACAAGAAATAGATCCCTTCGTCCAAACCGTGGCCATGTACCTACAACAAGAACCCCCCGGAGTAAAATATGAAGGCTACCAGATGACCGAAGGAGGTCTGCTCACTTACAGAAATAGACTGTATATTCCAAATTGTGACGACTTGAAGAGGTTCATATTGGATGAACTACATAAAAGACCTTATTCCGGTCATCTAGGATACCAGAAAATGATCACTTCCACCAGGAGACAATTTTATTGGCCTGGAATGAAGAAAGACATAGTCGAGTACTTAGCCAAATGCATAGAGTGCCATCAAGTTAAAGCAGAACATCAACACCCAGCAGGATTATTGCAACCTTTACCAATCCCAGAATGGAAATGGGAAACCATATCCATGGATTTCATCACTGGATTACCAACCTCAACCAAATAGAATGATGCCATTATGGTAGTGGTGGATAAATTGAGCAAGTCTACTCATTTCATCCCTGCCAAATTAACCTGCAAAGCAATCGATATCGCCCAGGTGTTCATGAAGGAGATATTTAGACTGCATGGTATGCCGAAAGAGATCGTGTTTGACTGAGACACGAAATTTACCTCTAACTTTTGGAAATCATTTATGGTTGGTTTAGATACCAAATTGTTGTTTAGCACCGCTTATCACCCTCAAACCGACGGACAGATGGAAAGAGTGAACCAAGTACTTGAAGACATGCTAAGAATGCATGTAATGCATCAACCCAAGAAGTGGGAAGACTACCTGCCACTAGTAGCATTCACCTACAACAACGGCTACCAAGCATCCTTAAAGATGAGTCCCTTTGAAGTCCTCTATGGTAGATCATGTTATACTCCAGCCAGCTGGAGTAATCCCGTAAACATGATTTCTTTTGGACCTGACATGTTGAAAGAAATGGAACAGCAGGTGACTCAGATAAAACAAAACCTGAAGGTCACTCAAAACCAACAGAAAAGTTATGCCGATCAAAAGAGAACTCCAAGAGAGTTCAAAGCGGGAGATCATGTATATCTCAGAGTTAGGCCCAGGAAGAGTTCCCTGAAAATGGGAGCTTGTGCCAAGTTGGAACCTCGGTATTGTGGACCCTTTGAGGTTCTAGATAGAGTGGGACCTGTAGCCTATAGGCATATCCGATTTTGTTTACTTCTGTACATGCATTTCATGTTAATAGATAAGAACATTGAGGACGATGTTCCTTTAAGGGGGAGGGAATTGTAACACCCTGTTTCCCCCAGTTTGTAAAAATAACTGGACTGGCCAAGAACTGTGGCAAACTCAGAAATGTGAATGTGTGATGTGAATAATATTATGAATATATATATATATATATATATATATATATTGCAGGACTGTTGAGAGGGGATATGCTGAAAAAAAGAGACCACGATGGCTGGAGAAAGGCGATGGAAGGCACCTAGAATGGTGGCGTTAACTTCCACCGAGAACAATACCGTATTTGGACTTCACTGGCCCGGAGAACCAAGAGCGTCTCGCTGGCCCCGAATTAAATGTCTCGCAAGCTGGTAGGTAGATGGATCCTCGGGAATTAATGAGGGATGCGGGGGTGAACCGCCCATCCGTAGAGTCATCGGGCCTGATCAGTGCGAGGGAAACCGCGCCACACACAACCTCGCAAGAGGATAAGGCGTGAGGGAGAAGCGATTGGGAGACAGGCGAGAGGGGAGGAAGAGAACTCTAGAGATATGCAGAGTGAGTGATAGCAGAGAAGGGGGAGAGTAACCCTTGTTCTCGGTCACTGGAAAACCAAGACATAGTCTAGCAGCATCATGGTCTCAGCTCGGGGGTGGCTAGTTGTAAATCTTATCGGAATAGTTGAGCCTACGGATGGGTGGAAATGAGCACCCTTCTCAGCAGTTGCACTTTCTTCTAGTGTTATTGCCGATAAGTGTTTTACATCTTGCACCTTGAAATTCATATCTTGACATATATGCTCATAAACTGTGAAATTGTGAATGATTACCGTATAAGACTGTTTGTGCAGTGTTTTGATAAGAAATGGTGGATGTATGCTTGTAACAGGAAAAAAAACCCACGCATGGCTTATGTTGATAGATAAATTTAATTATGTGAAATTTGAACCAAGTTAGACTTCCAGTCCGTTCTCAGGAATTTGTTTCCCATTATCTGTCTCTAGGAATGCCCCGGAATAGAACTCTCCACAGAGATACCCTTCTTGGAAAAGTTTACCAAGAACCTGGAAAAAGGACCCGAATGTGCAAGTATTAGCAACCCTGTACGAAGAAGACTAATCCTCTTGAAATCTCGAAGTAGCAGCGTAGGGATAAGTATCAATCGATGGACGAGATCCCATCAGAAGGCCTGCGGTCATTCACAACCGTTAGATTGGAGGAAGAAACAAGGGCGATACATGCCTTACCCCTTTTCTTCTATTTTCGTGAGTAGCAAGGAAATCGGGACTGTAGATCCCCGAGTTCTGTGGGAGTATCTGGACCATTGGTTTTTCCACGTCCAGAGAGTAGTGGGAGAGTGCACGGCATAGGATAGATCTGAGTCGTCAGATCTTATCTAGAAAACCCGATAGTCGTTGGATCTGCTAGGAGATGCATGAGGGTTAAGCCCTCGTGAACAAGGGTGAAAGTCCTAAAAGAGGAGTCGGTACATGGCGTGGGACAGATCTGAGTCGTCAGATCTTATCTAGAAAACCCGATAGCCGTTGGATCTGCTAGGAGATGCATGAGGGTTAAGCCTTTGTGAACAAGGCCGAAAGTCCCGAGAGAGGAGTCAGTATCGGGGATTCAGAGTTTGGGATTTTGGGAGTCCTGATGACATGAGATCGCGACACTCCATGGTGAAATTCTCAATATAGATTTGAATCATCCATCCATGAAGGACACGTTGTGGAGATCGAGAGTCCATCGGTATTTCGGATATCATGGATTCGATTTGACAAAGGATTTGCGTCACTGGGGGTCACAAGTCGTGAAATCGTGAAACAACGAGGACCGTCCATCTGAGGGAGAATACGTGGCAGTAATCCAGGATCTCAGGAGAATCTCGAAAGAAAGAGCCCATCAGGATTTCAAAAATCGGGAACTCGGGAGTCCCGTTGACAAGAGATCGAACTCTCATGATTGATAAGTCTCGAAACTTCTACTGGTGAACTCCCAAAATGTTAGCATAAGTTTAATTCTCGATTAATGGATGAGGTCCTCTCGGAGGATCCAAGGTCCGTAACAACCGTTGGATGTGGGGAAGGAACGTGGATGATAGTTCCTCGACCCCTCTCTTCCTTTGCAAGTAATGCACGAACATGATCCCTTCATAGGATCCAAGGTCTGTAATGGCCGTTAGATTTGAGGAAGAGACGCAGGCTTTAGTGCCACGACACTTTTTCCCTTGCAAGAGATGAAGGAATCGGACCGTAGACCCCATGGTCCATGGAAGTACCTGGACTGTCCATCTATGGAGCACATGTGGCTGCTGGTAAGCGCTTCGGCGTTTCGGCACCCAGGAAACAAAAGCGCAAGAACCCTTGTCTTCGTGAGTCGCGAAATCCCGATCACCGAAACCCCGAAATAGTGTGAGGTGTGAATGAGATTAAGGAAAGCCAGGATTTGATCGTGACCATTGATCATCCCAAAAATATCACGAACGTTGATCTTTGCTGAAGGTCGCCACCATCCATCGAAAGGACACGTGGTTGTCGGTCGAGGTTTCGGTGTTTCGGCATTCGAGAAACCAAAGGGCAAGAAACCTTGCCTTCGCAAATCGCGAAATCCCGATACCCAAAATCCCGACGTGATTGGTAATAGAAAAGAGAAGTCTTGAAGGAACCTAGACCGTCCATCAAAGAAGACGCGTGGTGAGCGGTCAGAGTTCAGGTAAAAGTCCTGAAATCCCGTGGACCATTGGATCCACACTCCTAAGAGTCGCCGATCTCTTACACGAATTCCCATAACGGAATTCAAGGATTTGAATGACAAAGAGTCTTGGAGTCGTTGCATTTCAAACTCTCGAATACCAAAACCCCGGAAGGATGCATACCGTTGAATCAGGAGAGGCTTACGGCCATCGATCTCCCTTTGGAGGGAAAATTTTCCATTCGCTAGCCCTGTCGGGGTTCAACGTTTCGTTGATTCGAGCCTCAAGATTTGCAGAGTCGAAAGACTCGATGTTCTGGTAGCACAGAGTTGCGAAGTGTGAGGAGATGCCATATTTGTTCGACTTGTGGTCGTGGCCCGCGATCCTATGGGAACAAACGAGGGAAGATCTAGCTTACGCTAGACCTCCGTAGACATTTTGGGGATCTGATAGTTGAGAAATCGATGTAAAATTTGATTTTCCATCGTGGGTATGTGTCAAATATATCCTTTAATTTAGGTCCATCCCTTTCGCAATACAGAAAATATCCAAAATCTCTTTCAATTTCTAAATTTCCTTTACATTACCCACACCAAAAAGAAGAACATCATCTACAAAAAGTAAATGAGTTAGAAACTCTGAAATAGTAATCTTCAGGCCGATCAAAAACCTTTACTAATTGCCCCTTTGATGAGTCTGGTCAATCCTTCAACAACTATTAAGAAGAGGAAGGGTGATAGAGGGCATCCTTGATGGAGCCCTCTATTATCACCATTAAAATTTCGGTATGAAATCAAGATTTCAGGACTTGGCAAGGTGCTAAACCAGTTTGGAAGCCCGACAAATTAGAGAGGGAGCTAAATCTGGCAAGAGGAAGCTAAATCTACCGGAAGCGTGGAGTTTATGGGACCTGATATGTCACAGATCGCAGGCTCTCCAGATCAACGGTCGTAGGGCATTTCGGGGGGAGAAGTTGCATGGGTCGTGATGATTCCCGAGAGTGGGCCGAAAACTAAAGCATGGTTTTCGGTCAGGACCACGCGGCGCCACTAGGTACAGTTCGAGGCGAATAGCGGGTTTCCCCAAATAACATTCTCGCACCCCCGAAATCAAAAAAGTATAAAAAGGGCACTTGTCGTTTATTTATTTTTTTTTCAAAATATTGAAACGTTTGAAAGTTGGCGCAACCACCATCATTCAACTGCAGCTCAACAGTACGCCATTTTCGCTTATTTCTAGGTATTTTTCATTGTCGCCATGGACCCTATCATAACGTCGGTGACAAAGAAATACCTTGTGTCAAACGAAGAATCCTTAATTGACCGAGATTCAGACGTGTTCGACACAGAAATCACGATTTCACCCATCTCTGTGTCCAAAAGTAATTTTCCCGATACTGTAGGGAAACAAATACCATTCCTTGAGGAATTTCAGGTTGTTCTAGTCCCTTATGTTGTCGAAGTCGCTTTCCCTTTTCCCGAATTCATAGGTTGGTGCGCAGAGAAGTATTCACGGGAAGAGAAAGTCGTCTTAAATAAACAAGGGTCTGAGGTCCTATGTATGGTAAAGAGTCTATCAATTTGAGATGCCCTCAGCATACCAGAGTCTATCTCCACAGTGTCTGAACCTTTCGATGAAGAAAATCTAATTAGGGTCTTCAAGGAGTGTCCCTCAGAAGTCAAAGATCTATTCTTGCAGACAATTGTCAAACCAGAGCATTTTTCAGAGAGTCTGTCTTTGCCCATGAATGTAAGTGTAATGGTTATTGAAGTCTAGTGGGTTTGTTCCCTTTTAAGTCAGATTTTAGGTCTGGATAACAACAAGTATGTAGTCTAAGTCATGCTCGGTTTCTTGTTGACCTTTTTTTATGTTAGAATCTGGTTTGTTAGTCCGTATCAACTTTGATAAATACATAGTACATTTTAGCTCTCTAAGGCATTTCAGATATTACACCTATCTGCTGAAGATTTTCATAGAGACCAATAAGAGAGAATTTCTTGAAGAAGCATTCATATCGATTGAATGCAAAAGGATTACATTGCTCATTTTCATCAACAAATTCGTGTCCAGGGTTTACAATTTTATTTTCAACACCAACCTACCAAGAGTTATGGATGACATGAGGAGTTATTTACAGCCCAATCCAGAAAACAGAGCGGGGGACTGGGTAATGTCCATGCATTCAACAGTGATATGGGTATATGGTTGTCATGAATCCCCTTACCTGTTGCCTATTTTTCTGACCCCTAGAGTCTTTTCCCTTGAATTCATCAGGCAAAGAATCATATCGGAAACAGAGCATTTCCTGAAATTTCACAAAGCCTCCAACCCCAAATTCCCTTTTATCATTGGACCCTTCATTGTCAAGGCTAGATCATGCCTATCTCAAATCCAGGAAAATCTCAAAGAGTTTGGTTTTGCACAGCTATAGGGGAGAATGTATGACCCACACTAGATCATATCCAGGAGAAGGTTGATGACCAAACAAGCTCCTTATGAGCATGAACATGTTGAGGCTTTTGATAAACTGGAAAATATTGAAGTCTGTGTTGATATGGAAACAGTCTTGCAACCATCTCAAATGCAACAAGTGGAGGCAACCTTGAAAAAAATTCAAACACAACAAGCTCCTCAGAAACTGATATTCAAAGTCCCCAAGGCAAGTGTTTACAATAAGAGAATCGTTTCAGAGGCCATGGGCACCAGTGATCCGTGAAATGCTCCTAAGAAGATGAATATTACACAATCCCCATAGATTGAAAATTCCCATAAAACAGGTAAATCTTGATATGGTGGAGAGTGGCACTAGCACTGTTGAAGTTGAAAAGGAAAACAAACTCCAAAGTGAAGGCAGCTCCATAACTTTTAGCAGCAGAAAATACATTTTTGACAAGACATCCGAAGCAGTTTATCAATCTAAAGAATATTTGGCCAAACAGTATGCTGAGAAAGGAAATATTTCTCTGGGTGAAATGCGATATTTAATCCCTGAGATAGAAAAGGTTTCCCAGCATAAATCTTCTTTGTTCACAGTGAGAGATATTGAGAAGAGGACATTCAATATAGCAGTTGCAGATGAAGACAAAGTAGTTGAGATCAAGATAAGGTATGACAACATCAGTGCTCCAGACAAGGTCAAATTTCGTAAACATACCAGTGACATGTTATATTCAGATTACTTAATTTTAAACTTGAAGAACTCAAAACCGTCATCCCATATGATGAAGTTGGAAGAACAGTTAAGGCAGGAAAAGGCATTAAGCAGAGCCTGGTAGACTCATGTCAAAATATTGGAATCTGAAGGTCCCCAAGGGGTGAAAACCTCATTATCTAAAAAAGGCAAATTAAGTCAGAGCTTGAAAAAGAAACTAAAAATGTCTGCCACTGAGCACCCACAAACAGGAGAGATGGTTGCTCTGGAATAGGAAAAAGAATCATTTGGTCAAGAGGCATTGAACTACAAAGATAAAGTGTTGTAGCTAAAGCAAAAAAAGGTGAATTGGTCACAAGGATAGACAAAATTGTTGAACAGAGCTATAGTTGTACCTCCTAATGCAGAAGTTGGTCCAAGCACTAAAGGACTTGTCCAGGCTATGTCACAAGTTAGCCTGAAGGTAGGAGAAATCAAGGGACTAAAGGGAGACATAGAGAAATTGAAGCAATAGATGCAATAAAAGGATGAAAAAGTGGCTCAATTTCAAAAAGAGAATCAATCCTTACAGGAAAGGATAGACAAGCTTAAAATAAGATTCAGAGGCAAAGGACTGTTGCAGGGATCCAAGCAAATCATCTAGGATTCCATAGCTATTGAAGCTGGCAAGTTCAGAGTATATTTGAATTTCATCAATGATAAGGACAACATGGCCATCATAGCCAGAAGCAGGTGCACTGTGGTAAATGAGACTTTAGAAAAGAAACCATCAGAGTGGGACCAAAATTCCATAAACCTGCTAAAATCCATCCCTATTGCAGAACTTCAAACCATTGGGGTCAAATATAGAACTACATTGATCATCTAGAACAGGAGGGTTATTGCTAAACATAACCTGCTGAAATTAGTCCAAATCAAAGGACAACAGATGGAGCAGAGTGTACAAGAATTCAAGGACCTGTTTGAAGAATTGTTTATTAAAGGCCTCCCACCATTTTGGGATGGCAAAGGAAAATTATATGATCATGAAGAATACAACTCTCACCTCACTCAATGCAAGATGGATCACTCCAAATTTGAGAACCTGGAGGAAAACCCGAAAGGAGAAACCCTGGTTGAACTTTTGATTACAGATTTTGAGATTTTGAATCAGTTCAAAACAGTGAATATTGGACTACCAGTCATGACATAATCCTCTTGCATTGACCTGGAGATACTAATCAAAGAAATGATGGATTATGATATCCCTTCTAACTTGCAATGGAAGGAGATAGTACGGCTGGGTAAAACAAAGTGCAGTTTTCCAGGGTCCAACAAATGATGTCCAGGTGTTACCGAAAATGGAAGATCACACAGGAGACCAGAACAGGACAAGGGTCAAAGATGGAAGATGAAGCACCATAGGAGTTAAAGCTGGATCATGAAACATTTTTCTTGTTAATCATTATAATCGGTTCCAATACCGAAAATGTCATCTATAATTATTGTAATCAGTTTCAGAATCTGAAATGTTTCATTTCAAGCATTGTAATTGGTTTCAAACTGAAAGAAACTCGAACTTGTATAAATATTGGGATTTCCAAATGTATTAAGGGTTGGCAGAAGTGCAAGGGCACGATTTAGCTATTTTGAACATTGAATGTAATTTTTTGAGCTGAATAGAATACATGTGCATAAGTCTTTGAAGTCTCCATGAGAATATTCTAATGGTGGTGATATGAGTTTTTTCTTCTATCTTTGTATGTATTTCTTGTGTTTCTAATTCCATTAGCATTGTCTTTTGTTTAAATTGGATAGTTTAAAGGCCGAAAATTCATCTTATGATTCTCTTGGCTTAAGCAATTTAAACTGTGTAAATTTCTTCTTAACTAATTTAGAATTCATTTCACTAATGCTCTGATGCAGTTAATTGTTTTCTCCTTTCTTATTACACTCTGCAAATTACAAATTATAACTCAGATTCATTACCTCATTTATCCTTTATCCTCTGGAGAGTTCTACTGAGCAATTAGTGTTCCTGTTATTTTTCAGAAATTTGACTCCATAGCCCTGAGTGTGCTCCCCCTTCCTTGCCAACAAATTTATTAAAAAAAAACAAAAAACAAACTAAACCTAGCCATTGATTTCCAAAGAAACACCAAGTGACACAAGAGATACCTCTCTAAGCTGAGCAGGATAGTACTCAGCTCTAAATTTGGTTTGTAGGTTACCTCTGTCGTTTGTTTTATTAGCCGAACAAATTTACAGAGTGTTAACATTCTGGCGTCGTTGTCGGTGATCGAAAGTGAAATCTTCCCTGGGAAAAGAATGACAACTTCAGATTTGGGTGACAGTGAATCAAACACCTTATTGGTTGAGACTAAATTTACACTAGCGACTCCATTATAAAGAGACCAGTAGAATCAAGTAGTCTGAGCTAGAAACCCTAGCTTCCAAGAGAATTCATACGAGGAGCAATCCAGACCCAGAAGCAGTAATCCCTGTGTCTGATCTTGAGAAAATTGTACTCAAAAGAAAAGAAAATCCAGTAAGCCTAGTTGTGTATCTGGACAGATACCTATCATTTCCCAAAGAGGGAGTGATAAGCATTGAATATCTTAATTTTGATTCGAAATTTGAGAAAACTCTGTTCAGAACTAAATATGAGTCTTGTATGAACAAAATCATCTTTGATGAGAAGAGGTTCCAATATTTAATTTTAGTTGCCTCTGCTAAACCTATTGTGATCCCTAACCAACAGCCTCTTCAAGTCCTTACTGCATCCATGGTAGCTAGGATTTCCCCTCTTGTTTAACCTGCTCAGTTACATGATTTTCCCCAGGAATACAATTAGAGGATTAAGTTGTATGATGTTGAAGGAAATGTGTCATCCCAAAAACACCTAGACTGGTGTAATGATTTTATAGACCTAGAAGAAGTGGATTTTGAAGATGCAAAAATGAGGTTGTTTGCACAACTTCTTGCAGGAGAAGTCAGAAAGTGGTTCAAAGCTCTCCTAGCAGCAAGTATCCAAAATTTTGAGGCCTTTGAAACCAATTTTCTTGCAAAGTGGGGTGAAAAAAAAAAAAACCCTTTAGTTGTTAACCCAGTATAACAACATGAGAAGGTCACATGATGAAACAGTGCAAGAGTTTTCAGCAATATTTATCAAAGTTTATAATTCAATTCCTACTTAATTGAAACCCCCTCCTAGAGTTTCTCAACTTAGATATGTTGATTCCTTTGAAAGTGATTTTTCTTTCATGTTGAGGGAAATAAGATCTACCTCATTAGATGATATGATGAGTGATGCAATAGAAGTTGAAGTAAATCTAATTGCCTCAGGAAAGCTCAAATCAAACTCTGACAGGGACATGAACAAAGTTCAAGATAAAGCACAACCTTCAACCTCACGGTCATCAAAAGAGAGGTTTGAAATGATGATGAAGACCATAGAGAAACTGATGGAGAGGATGTCTTTAGACAATAAGCCTAATACAAGAGAACAGGTTGATGTTCCACTCAGAAACAAAAGGAGACCAACAATTCCACAGATCAGACAAAGAGATCAAAGGAACTAGAGTGATCAACAGATAAGACCTCCCTTTCAAAATAATTATGTAAATGAAAATTTCGATGGAACCTTTGAAGACAATATGCATTGTTGTGATGTTAATGAAACATAGGTGTTTTTGAATAAAGAAGAATATGAACAGTTCATGGATGCCAATGAAATATTCATGCAGGAAGATGAGGAAAGGTTGTCAGAAGGAAGGGAATATTACCAAACAGGGCTGCAAAATGCCATCATGCAATTCTAGAAACAATATAATCTACGAAACCAAAAAGTGCCTGCAAATCCTCCAAAAGGAAATCCTCTGAAAGGAAATCCTCCAAAGGGAAATCCCACCAAAGAAGCTCAAAGTAATATACCTTCTTCAAGTTAGCCTAAAAAGGACTATGTTGCAAAAGATGTTGTGGAGAAAGGAAAGTAGAAGGAAGAACCTCAAAAGAAAGTACCCAAAACAAGAAAGGACACAGTCATCAAAGAGGTAGAGAAAACCTCATCTTCTTTTAATTTTGAAACTGAGATGGCCAATATTAAAATGTTTGTACCATTCAGTGAGTTGATAAATAACAGTGAATATAGAAATCAGATCATCAAGATGCTCAAGATGGAAGAAACTTTTGATACTTTGAACATACAATATGATCATCCAGCCATCTTGTTCGGCCCACGTGTAGAAGAAAATAGCGATGTTGATGAGGTCCCCCCTTTCTATGTTAGTCTGAAGATCCATGATATGACTCTGCACAATGTTATGTTGGATTCAAGAGCATCCCATAACCTGATGCCCAAAGTGGTCATGGACATTACAAGGCCTTACAAAGATATTTTCTCCTTTGATTCAAGGTAAAGTGCATGGGATTAATCAAAGATATGGTGGTATCCTTGGCTCAAATTCTAGCAAAAAATATGGCATGGATGTAGTGATTGTTGATATCCCTCCTAAGTTTGGCATGATGTTGTCTAGATCATGGGTTGCAAAGTTGAAAGGGACTTTGCAAATAGATATGTCATATGCCACTATCCATGTTTTTAGTCAAGATAGGAGGTTGTACAGGGAAGTATTGCTCAAATACGTGGTCAATAACAAAGCCCAACCAATCAATCACCCTATTTATTCTGTGGAAACTGAGACTAGATCCTCTATTTTTCTCAATGATTTGAGTTTTGAAGAGGAAAGGACGGAGATTGGAATGGCTGCCAAAGACCAATCTGATCAGCAAAATGAGGAAAGTTCAGAGTAGCAAAATGATGCAGAAAATCGGATGTGGAATATGAGCTTTGATGGGGTTGTCAACAGAGAAGGAGCAGGGGCTGGTGTGTGGAACAACCTCCCCAAAGGAAATACAAAATTGTTTTCTTATAAACTTTCTTTTGATTGCACCAACAACATGGCTGAATATGAGGCATTAATGTTGGGATTGAAGACTTTGAAAGAAATGGGTGCTAAAAGAATAGTTGTACATGGAGATTTTGAGTTGATTATCAATTAGATAAAAGGTATATACCAAGCAAAGCATCCTAGGCTGAGGGCCTTGTTGGGCTCGTGATTTGGATAAATTAACGATGATATTTAGATCCTTTTCGTTCAGTATTATATGTGTATTTTACTATTTTGAAGAAGTTTTGAAGGATTATTATACCAAATTGTCATAACTTATACTAGGGAAAAATTGCATGGCGTTTTTCCATCCAACAGCTCATCTGGTACTTCATCTGGCACTATTACAGGCAGATAACTTAAATATTAATTTGTGGGAGCATGAAGTGGAATATGAAAAATCTGGCACATGGGTTTTGTGCGTAATATGCCCAATTAGGTCCTAGTTGGGCCGTTTCCTGAAATTCTAAATGGATTGAGAGAAGTTCATGGTTTTCAATTCGACATCTAGTACTCCATCTTGCACTCCATCCTGCACTAAAACCGTAGGCGAGTTGGTGGTTGTTATATCGGTGGCCTGTGATGGGAAAATCGGCGACATGGGTTTTTCTCGTGCTCATGGCTTCCATCTATTGAGCTTCTGACAACTTGGATTGGGTTGTTATGCTGAGCGTTAATTGGCTTGCTTGGTTTCTAGAAGCCACTAGTGGTTAAAATGCATTTAGTGTAATTAACTGATTTTAGAGGAGGTCGACCCTTCCAGTGGTCGACCTCTCGACTTGTAAACTCTATAAATACCACAGCAATGGTCAAACAAATAGTGAAGGATATTTAAGTTCATAACTGTGAAGTTAGCATTGTTTTTGTTGTTTCAAGACATTTTCATAAACTTGTGTAAACTGTGTTTTTAATTTAAATGTTGAAATCGTATTACTTGAGCTCGTGATTCACTGTTGAGGAGTAGCCACGACCTATTGGGGGGCCCACCAATGGTCTAGGTGAATATTTAGTTAGCTAGTTTGTGTATTTGATTTATGCAATTATCATTTCTCTTATTTCTTGTACATGTGTTTTTATCTTTCTTACGTACTGTGTAATTATTGTTCATAATTTAATTGTTTCAGTTTCTTGTTGCAGGTTGATTATGAAGGATAGTGTTAATATGCCATGTCTCTTTAATTAAATAGGAAACAAGCTTAAGATTAAGCCACTAACCCATGTGTGATTAGATGATGGTTAGAATTTTTGTATGTTGAAATAGTTAGAAGTTAAAACAGTGTTAAAACAAAGTAATTGAGTTAATAGTTTCTTTGGCAAAGTTTCGGTGGATGGATAAATGTTAGTTTTAGTTTTGATTCATAGTTTGCGTATTTAGTTGCTATTTAGTTTTCTTATCTAATTTGCTATTTAGTTTGCTTATTAATTCTCTTATCATATGCTGAAATAGAAATAGGATTTGAGTTATGTTTTTATGAGTATTTCTCTTTGCAATTTAAATTGTTAAAATAGGATTAGTCTAATTTACTTTATGCAATTTCCATTCTAGATCTAGATTGCAGTTTTAATTTGAAGTTTGCTTTTGAGTTTAGTTCTTAGTTATAAATATCGAGTAGTGTGAATTTTCTTACATTAGAATAGGAGTAAAGTTGAATTCAATAGCATAGTGTTTTCGTATTGTTGATGATTAATGCATGAATTGAAGAATCACATGGATAGTTGATGTTTCTTGAATAATGGTCAAGTTCTCATTAGATTGTTTAATTCATACCTTTCACTTTGCTATAGAAGTTAATATTGAGTTTATCCCTCTTGAGTTATCATTAATTGTTAAATGCCATCGCGATATCATAAGACACCGAAGACATAACCATCAACATTATATTTGAAGTTTTCTTGCTTTTGTAGATTAGAGAATAGTTTTCCTGTTATTGTAGATTAAAGAGTAGTTGTTGATTAACCTTTATTGTCATGGTGTTTTCAATTCAATAGATTAAGATTTCCTTTTATAGATTAAAAGTAATTATGAAGTTTATCTTAAGAATAGAGTTCACTTGCTTATTAGTTTGATTAGTTACTTGTTGAGTAATTTTGATTAGTTTACTTGTTGTAGAAGTTACCATAGGTTAGTTATTTGATTGCTTATTAGTTTACTTGATGAATATGTTTCCATAGGTTAGTTTGAATAGAGTAGTTGCTTGCTTGTTTATTTGCTTACTTGTTGTTGTTCATTGAATTTGAATAGATTAATTAGATTAGTTTGATGTTTTTATTGCTCATTAAATAAATTAAATAGATAGTTTGATTTTGCTTATTGTAATGATTAAGTAAACTTGCTTAAGATAGGATTTTCATTTGATTTCTTAGGATTATCCATCGATCTATTGTTCAAAATTTACTTAGGATAAATAGTTTAAGTTCCTTGATAGGGTTTGATCATTGATAGTCTTTGCTTAAGTAGATTAGCCCTTAAATAGATCATTTCCTTAGTTAGACTATACCCTCTAGCCTTTTTTCCTTGGCACATATAGTGCTACAACTCTAAGTTACTTACCCCGGGTTGACAATTTAATCGAGAGTTTTTTAGTGCATATAGAACACCCATCATGCCTATATAAATATAGTGCTTGATCTTCTTGATCAATTTCCAGAATATAATATTTCAGTGATCCCACGAGGGAAGAATCAAATTGTTGATGCCCTAGATACTTCAGCCTCAGTCTTTAAAATTCCTATTTTTTCTAACAGAAACTATGAGATTGAGGTCAAGCACAGGCCAGCAGTACCAGACAATATTAAGTATTGACATTTTTTCAAGGAGGATAACAAAATAGAAAGTTTCCTCAAGATGGAAGATGAATTTGAAGATGCAAATATTGATGAAGAATATTGTGGTGAAGAAGAAGATGCAGCAGTGTTCACAAATGATGGTTATTTCAAAAATCAGATTGTTGGTCGAGACCTAGTGCAACTAAAAGGTAACATCAGTCCCAAAGGCCTGGTCCCATTGGAGAAACTCTTTGATAATAATGATGTGGCCAGGAGTCCTAAAATTAGTTTGAATGATGGAGATGTTGAGGATTGCAACATTGGGACTCAGGAATATCCCAAGATCATTAAGTTGTCCAAGGCACTCAGCCTAGAAGTCAAGCAAAGATATATCAATTTAATGAAATAATTCCCCGATGTCTTTGCCTGGAGCTATGAAGATCTGAGATTTTATGATACCAAGGTGATTCAACATGTGATTCCAATCAAAGAAGATCATAAACCTTTCAGACGGAAATTAAGAAGAATCAATCCTTTGTTGTTGCCCTTGATTGAGAAAGAGATAAAGAAGTTGTTTGAAGCCAAGATCATAGTGTCTCTAAGGTTTTCTAAGTGGGTGGAAAATCTGGTACCTGATAGAAAGAAGAGTGGAGAGATCAGATTATGTATAGATTTCATAAATTTGAACAGAGTGTCCCTCAAGGACAATTACCCATTGCCAAAGATGGATCACATTCTATAGAAAGTGGTAGGTTCTCAAAAAATTTAAATGTTGGATGGTTTCTCTGGATACAATCAAATCATGGTACACCCTTATGATCAGAAAAAGACAACATTTACAACACCATGGGGCACCTTCATGTATGCCAAGATGCCTTTTGGGCTCATGAATGCAGGAGCAACATTTCAAAGGGCTATGGACATAGCTTTTTCATATTAGAAAGACAAATTTATTATCATTTACTTAGATGATATCATTGTATAATCAACTTCTGATAAAGAACATGTAAAACATCTAAGGCGGGATTTTCAAAAGTGTAGAAAATTTGGCATTTCATTGAACCCTAAGAATTCTAATTTTGGCATGGAAGAGGGGAATCTGCTTGGTCACATTATTTCAAAGGAGGGTAAAAAGATAGATCCCAACAGAGTTGAAGGAATCATAAAAATTGGCACACCAAGAAGCAAAAAAGAAGTGCAATCGTTCCTGGGGAAAGTAAATGCTTTGAGAATATTCATCCCTAACCTGGCCGAAATCATAAAGCATATCACTAACATGCTCAAGAAAGGAAGCAGGATAAAGTTGACCCTTGAAGCCAGAAAATCCTTTGAAGATATTAAAGTGGCGTTGACCAAAGCCCCAGTGTTGGCCAGTCCTAACTTTGAAAAAGACTTTATATTATTTTCTTTTGCCTCGGAGTACACCATTGTCAGTGTCTTATTACAAAGGGATGAACAAAATTTTGAAAATCCTATAGCATACTATAGCATGACATTGAGGGATTCACCATTAAAGTATGATATCATGGAAAAGCAGGCATATGCACTTGTCAAGGCCCTGAAAGAGTTTAGATTTTATATCATGCATTCTCATACTGTTGCCTATGTATCCAACAGTTATGTGAAGGATATTTTGACTCAGCTTGATCCTAAGGGAAGAAGGGGCAAATGGATAGCTATGTTGTTGGAATATGACCTTGAGATCAAACCTACAAATTTGATCAAAGGGAAAGTACTTGCCAAGATGGTGGCATAGACAAATTGTGAGCTCTTGGGAATCAACCTCATTGTTGATTTGTCAGCAAAATTAGAAGAAGAAAAGGTCCCTCGGGTATCTCAAAAATTCCTTAACTCCCCATGGTATGTTGATATTATTTATGTATTGAAAAATCTACAGGCTCCTCCTGAATTGAGTAAAACCAAGGCCAGGTTCTTAAAGCTAAAAGCACCAATGTTTTGTATTGTAAATTAGTCTATGTATTTGAAGGATCCAAGAGGAATCCTATTGAGTTGTTTTCTGGAGGAAGAAGTAGAAAGAACCATCAAAGAATTTCATAAAGGTGATTGTGGAGGGAACCACTATTGGAAAATTATTGTGCACAAGATATTGAGGGTTGGATTCTATTGGCCTAGCATTTTTTTTTATGTTTACAAAGAAGTTTCAAGTTGTCATGAATGCCAATTTTTTTATGGGAAGAGAAAATTGCAGCCTTTTCCCTTGAAACCCATCTCTGTTGAAGCACCTTTTAAACAACAGGGCCTGGATTTCATAGGAGAAATTCATCCACAGTATTCAACTCAACACAAGTGGATACTAATAGCCATATATTACTTCACCAAGTGGATTGAAGCAGTTCCCACCGAGCAAGCCACAGATGTTGTTATCATTTAGTTTTGGAGAACAATATTTTATCCAGGTTTCAGTGTCCAATCAAAATCATTACAGACAACGCAACAACATTTAATTCAAAGAAAATGGAAAAAAATTGCAATGATTACAATATAACTCTGGGCCATTCCACATCTTATTACCCTCAAGGCAATGGATTGGATGAGTCATTAAATATGAGCTTAACCAGAATTATCAAGAAGTTGTTGCAAGATAACAAAAAGGCTTGGCATAAAAAGCTCATCCATGCACTATGCGCTGACAAGATCACTACCAAAAGGTCTATTGCCACTACACCTTTTCAGATTGTGTATTCCACAGAGGCAATTTTTCCTACTGCATTAGGATTTCCAGTGATGATATTGCTACAGGAGCAAGATGTTGGAACAGATGCCACTCGAAGGAGAATAGATGAACTGATCAATGTCCAACAAATAAGAGAGAGAGCCTTCAACAACTCTCAGTTGCACCAAGACAGTATCAAAAAGGATTTTGACAGGCATACAAAGGAAGATGATTTTAAAGTGGGGGATTTAGTGTTGAGATAGGATGCCAGAAATGAAGATAGAGGAAAGCATGGGAAATTTGACCATCTATGGCTGGGACCTTTCAAGATTGTGGCATACCATGGAAATAATGTCTATCTGCTACAGGAAAGTAATGGATATCTCATTGGAGGAGGACCTGTGAATGGAAGGTTTCTCAAGCATTATATCGTTTAAAGGAAATATCACCATTTCCATTCATTGTATATAACCATTTTTGTTTTTCAGTTGAAGAAATTTGAATTATTTCAGCAGAAATTGAAGCCTGAAGTGAAGGCCCTAAGTTTTGTTGAGTATTATTTCAGTTTTGTGAATAACATGATCGACAAATTCAGTTGCAGGAGTAAATTAATGCCCAATAGGTAGGCACTTGGTCTATCGTTCTTTGCTACGTCGTTGGGAGGATAGCATCCCCCGTTGGAGCCCATGTTATCACCATTAAAATTTTAGTATGAAATCAAGACTTCAGGATTTGGTGAGGTGCCAAACCAGTTTGGAAGCCCAAAAAATTAGAGAGGCAGCTAAATATGGTAGGAGGAAGCTAAATATTGCGGAAACGTGGAGTTGATGGGACCCGATACGTCATAGATCACAAGCGCTTCCGATCGACGGTCATGGGACATTTCGGGGGGAGAATTTGCATGGGGGATAGTTCCCGAGAGTGGGATGAAAACTAAAACGTGGTTTTTGATCGGGACCACATGGCGCCACTAGGTGCATTTCAGGGCGAAAAGCGGGTTGCCCCAAACCACTTTCTCCCGCCCCCAAAATCGAAAAAGTATATAAAGGACACTTGTCGTTTATTTTATTATTTCTCAAAATACTGGAACGTTTGAAAGTTTGCGCGACCACCCTCATTCAATTGCAGCTCAACAGTACACCGAGCTCACGCCATTTTTGCTTATTTCCAGGTATTTTTCATTGTCTCCATGGACCCTATCATAACATCAGTGACAGAGCAAGACCCTATGTCAAACAAAAAAGCCCTAATTTAGTGAGACTTAGACATGTTAGACACTGAAATCATTGTTTCACCCATATCTGTGTCTAGAAGAAATTTGTTCGATAATGTACGGAAACTAATACCATTCCTTGAGGCAGTTCGGGCCGTTGTAGTCCCTTATGTTGTCGAAGTCGCTTTTTCTTTTCCCGAATTCATAGATTGGTGCGCAGAGTAGTATTCACAGGAAGAGAAATTCGTCTTAAATAAACATGGGTCTGAGGTTCTATGTAGGGTAGAGAGTTTATCAATTCGAGATGCCCTCGACATACCATAGTTTTTTTCCACAATGTCTAAACCTTTCGATGAAGAAAAGCTAATTAGGGTCTACGGGGAGTGTCCCTCAGAAGTCAGAGATCTGTTCCTGCAGACAATTGTCAAACCAGAGCATTTTTCAGAGAGTCTATCTTTTCCCACGAATGTAAGTGTAATGGTTATTGAAGTCCAGTGGGTATGTTCCCTTTTGAGTCAGATTTTAGGTCTGGATAACGAAAAAGTATGTAGTCGAAGTCATGCTCAGTTTGTTGTTGACCTTTTTTATGTCTCGATCTAGTTTGGCAGTCTGTATCAGCTTTGATAAATTCATAGCTGATAATATCCATAAGCAGAGGGTTTATTTCATCTCTCTGAGCCATTTCAGATATTACACCTATCTGCTAAAGATTTTCGTAGAGACCAATAAGAGAGAATTTCATGAAGCAGCATTCATATCAACTGAATGCAAAAGGATTACATTGTTCATTTTCATCAACAAAGCCATTTCCAGGGTTTACATTTTTATTTTCAACACCAGCCTACCCAGAGTTTTGGATGACATGAGGAGTTATTTACAGCCAAATCTAGAAAATAGAGTGGGGGACTGGGTATTCTTCATGCATTCAACAATGATCTGGGTTTATGGTTTTCATGAATCCTCTTACATGTTGCCTATTTTTCTGACCCCTAGAGTCTTTTCCCTTGAATTCATCAGACAAAGAATCATATCGGAAACAGATCATTTCTTGAAATTGCACAAAGCCTCCAACCTCAAATTCCCTTTTATCATTGGACCCTTCATTTTCAGGGCTAGATCATGCCTATCTCAGATCCAGGCAAAGCTCAAAGAGTTTTGTTTTGCATAGATACAGAGGAGAAGGTATGACCCACACCAGATCATATCCAAGAGAAGGTTGATTAACAAACAAGCTCCTTATGAGCATGAACATGTTGAAGGTTTTGATAAACTGGAAAATCTTGAAGTTTGTGTTGATATGGAAATAGTCTTGCAACCAACTCAAATGCAACAAGTGGAGGCAACCTTAAAAACAAAGTCAAACACATCAAGCTCCTTAGAAACTGATATTCAAAGTCCCCAAGGAAAGTGTTTACAGCAAGAGAAGCATTTTAGAGGCCATGGGCACCAGTGATCAACAAAATGATCCTAAGAAGATGAAGATTACATAGTCCCCACAAATTGTGAATTTGCAGGAAGAGCCTAGAGAACAGGTAAATCTTGATATGGTGGAGAGTGGCACTAGCACTATTGAAGTTGAAAATGAAAGAAAACTCCAAAGTGAAGGCAACTCCAGAGATTTTAGCAGTAGAAAATACATTTTTGACAAGACATCTGAAGCAGTGTATCAATCTAAATAATATTTGGCCAAACAATATGTTGAGAAAGGAAATATTGCTATGGGTGAAATGACAGATTTAATCCAAGAGGTAGAAAAGGTTTCCCAGCATAAATCTTCTTTGTTCACAGTGAGAGATATTGAGAAGAGGACATTCCATATAGCAGTTGAAGATTAAGACAAAGTGTCTAAGATCAAGATAAGGTATGATGACATCATTGCTCCAGACAAGGTCAAATTTCATAGACATACCAGTGACATGTTATATTCAGATTACTTAAGTTTAAGCTTGAAGAACTCAAAATTGTCATCCCATATGATGAATTTGGAAGAACAGTCAAGGAAGGAAAAGGAATCAAGCAGAGATTGGAAGACTCAGGTCAAAAGATTGGAATCTGAAGGTCCCCAAGGGGTGAAAACTAATTATCTGAAAAAGAAAAATTAATTTGGAGCTTGAAAAAGAAACTAAAAATGTTTGCCACTGAGCACCCACAAACAGGAGAGTTGGTTTCTCTGAAACAAGAAAAAGAAGCATTTCGTCAAGAGGCATTGAACTACAAAGCTAAAGTGTTTCATATAAAGAAAGAGAAGGTGAATTGGTCACAAAGACAGCGAGAATTGTTAAACAGAGTTGTAGTTGTACCTCCTAATGTAAAAGTTGGGCCAAGCACTAAAGGACTTGTCCAGGCTATGTCACAAGTTAGCCTGGAGGTAGGAGAAATCAAGGGACTAAAGGGAGACATAGATAAATTGAACCAAGAGATGAAAGCAAAGGATGAAAAAGTGGCTCAATTTCAAAAAGAGAATCAAGCCTTACAGGAAAGGATAGACAAGCTTAAAATAAGATTGAGAGGCAAAGGATTGTTGCAGGGAGCCAAGCACATCATCTGGGATTCCATAGCTGTTGAAGCTGGAAAGTTCATTGTGTATTTGAATTTCATCAATGATAAGGATAGCATGGCCATCACAGCTAGAAGCAAGTGCAATGTGGTAAATGAGAATTTAGCAAAGAAACCATCAGAGTGGGCCCAAAATTCCATAAACCTGCTAAACTCCATCCCTACTGCAAAACATCAAACCATTGGGGTCAAATATAGAACTGCATTGATCATCTAGGCCAAGAGGGTTATTTCTAAACATAACCTGCTAAAATTAGTCCAAATCAAAGCAACACAAATCGAGCCGAGTGTACAAGAATTCAAGGACATGTTTGAAGAATTGTTTATTAAAGGCCTCCCACCATTTTGGGATGCAAAAGGAAAATTATATGATCAGGAAGAATACAACTCTCGCCTCACTCAATGCGGGATGGATCACTCCAAAATTGAAAACCTGGAGGAAAACCTGAAAGGAGCAACCCTGGTTGAACTTTTGATTACAAATTTTGAGATTTTGAATCAGTTCAAAATAGTGAAGATTGGACTACCAGTCATGACATATGCCTCATGCATTGACCGAGAGATGCTAATCAAAGAAATGATGGATTATGATATCCCTTCTGACTTGCAATGGAAGGAGATAGTACGGTTGGTTAAAACAATGTGAGATTTTCCAGGGTCCAGCAAATGATGTCCGGGTGTTACCGAAAATGGCAGATCAGACAGGAGACCAGAAGATGACAATTGTCAAAGACGGGAGCTAAAGCGCTAGAGGAGTTTAAGCTAGATCATGAAACATGTTTCTTGTTAATCATTGTAATCGGTTCCAATACCGAAACTGTCATCTATAATTATTGTAATCAGTTTCAGAATCTGAAACGTTTCATTTCAAGCATTGGAATCAGTTTCAAACTGAAAGGAACTTGAACTTGTATAAATATTGGAAGTTCTAAATGTATTAAGGGTTGGCAGAAGTGCAAGGGCACAATTCAGCTATTTTTAACATTGAATGTAATTTTCTGAGCTGGATAGAATCCATGTGCAAAAGTCTTTGAAGTCTCCATGAAAAGATTCTAATGGTGGTGATATGAGTTTTGTCTTCTCCCTTTGTATGTATTTCTTGTGTTTTTGATTCCATTAGCATTGTCTTCTATTTAAATTGGATAGTTTAAAGCCTAGAATTCATCTTATGGTGCTCTTGGCTTAAGCAATTTAAACTATGTAAATTTATTCATAACTAAATCAGAATTCATTTCGCTAATGCTCTGATGCAGTTACTTGTTTTCTCCTTTCTTATTACACTCCACAAATTACAAATTATAACTTAGATTCATCTCTTTATTTAGCCTTTATCCTCTGGAGAGTTCTACTGACCAGTCAGTTTTTTTATTCTTTTTTAGAAATTCGACTCCATAGCCCTGAGTGTCCTCCCCCTTCCTTGCTAGCAAATTTATAAACCCCCCCCCCAAAAAAAAACTAAACCTAGCCATTGATTTCCAAATAAACACCAACTACCACGAGAGAGCCCTTTATGAGTTGAGCGGGCTAGTACCCAACTCTAAAGTTGGTTTGTACATTACTTGTGTCGTTTGTTTTATCAGCCGAACAATTTTACAGAGTGCTAACACCCTCAATATGGACGAAAAAACTTTGAAGGGGAATCGTTTATAAGCACAGTGAAAGAGGATGAATATATACATCCCATAATCTAGTTAACCGTTGTCAGGTTCATCCCCATTTTTAACAAGGCTAATCGAATGAAGGTCTTGTTGACTTTGTCATAGACATCAGAAAGGTCGATATTGAGGACAAAGGTAGGAATATTTTGAGTTTGAATGGAATGCAAAGATTCCTGGGCTAGGGACACTACGTGATGGATTTGTATTTTGAATAAAAATTGAATTGTTCCTTTGAGATGGTTTTTCTTAGAATAGGTTTCACCATATTTACAATTATCTTCGAGATTAATTTGTAAATCAAGTTGCAGCAAGAGATCGGGCAAAAATCATCAAAAGAGGATGGCTCATAATTCTTGGGAATAAGGGGCGGGAAAGTTTTTTTAAGAGGGCCAAAAACCTTTCTAGACTCTGGACATTCCAGGACAACATTTAACAGATTTTCCTTGAGGAGGTCATAAAAAACTGAGAAGAATTCCATAGTCATACCATCTGGCCCAGGGATTTTTTATTTTTGAAGGGAAGGAAAAGTACTATAAATTTCCGACTCAAATACCTTCTCCATCAATACCTCGTTCATTTCCTCTGTAATTTTTTTGGAAAGAGATCAAAAACTTTAAGAATTTCTACAATGGGGAAACCCTACTTTTCTTTGAACATGGCACCAAAAAACTCGACCCCTGCTTCCGTTAGCCTCATAATCCTAAAGTTCTATAGTTTTAGTATTTTCCTAGTTTAAAATATTTTTAGAAATTAGTTTAGTCCTAGTTTGTTAAGATAACGACACTTATCGTCTATGTAAAGGAAATCTATCATACTCATGTGATTATGTGATTGGTTGCTCTCCTAGAATCTAGTTTAGAGTTGAGATATATAAACTAGCTCTTTCTTCAAGTGAGGTTAAGGAGTTTTTTAGTCCTTGCCACACTTTGTAATCTTTAATTTTATATTAATAAAGTTGTGTTTGATGAAGCTTGGTGAAATTTATCAGCTTCTGCCATTTGCTCATGTTTGGACATTGAGACATTGTGAATATTTGTATTTCATAATTGGAATTCTACGTCTTTCAGTGTTGAGCATATATATGGAAGAATTTCATGTTACTATCCCCCTCTTTTAACCACACTGCCCTACTTTTAATCCTCCACTTATTTTCTTCCAAAAGTAAAAGGGCTTGTTTTCTCTTTAGAAGTTCCCCCAACTCTGACTCTTCTTCTTGACTTAGAGAGCCCATCGATTTTTCTGTTAGAAGAAAGTTAAGAGCCTTCTTGACTTCCTTAAGGCTTGGCTGAGAACATTTGAGGAAGGATTTTTCCCAACCTTTGGAATATTTGGTGATATTACCTAAATTGCTTGAAAACTGACTCATGAACAAGATGCCCTCATCCCTTGTTAAAGGGGACCCACGCTCATCCTAGAAAGGAATACGTTTAACATACGGACCGTATAGGTTAACCACTTTGAAAGAAAATTTAGAAATGGATCCACTAGTTCTACTACCGAACCTGAACCAACCTACGATGAGGATATACTTCTAAATCTAGATCTCCAAGCTATTAAAAGACCCCTGGAATGACACACTGAGTCTGAGGACATAAAAGACCAGTCCTTTAACCAAGATTTGAGAAGACCTTCAACATTATCACTAGAATAATAACATCTAGATTTTTCAACGATGCTAGCCGTTTGAGGGATAAAATTTTGTGAGTGCCCCCAACCCCTCTGATATTTAATGAGAGAAAAATCATTGGGAAACATTAGGATGAGCTAACCCTGCTCTAAGGGCCCAAAAAATATTTACTATCTACTAACCTGCATCTCCTTTTTTTCTTCATTTGAGCCTTAGAAAGAAAATACTTCTTACCTACCTGACCCCCGAGAGCCTTGTCAAAGGCTAGGCCCCCACTAGGGGCTCCTGTTGCAAGATACCAGATATAATAAATATGCAGAACAGAAATAAAATGCTAGAAATGGCAGAATAACAGTAATATATCCAACATAATCTCCACAATAACACAGAAATGATATAAGAACAACAACAGAAATAGCACTTTGATTTAGAAAGCAATGTTCACAGGCCTCTTCGAGGGGAAACCTCCAATCGAGTAGTGCTCTGTTACAATAATCTCCAAGCTAGGGTTTTCATACCCTCGACCCTTATTTATACTAAATATGTCTATCAAGAGAAGCATCTAGAGGAAGATCTGATCCAGATTATTTTCGGCACGAAATGAGAACGGAGATATAATAAAGAAATGCACAGAGATATCGCGTATATCCAGTAATATAACATAAATATATCAGAGATGCAACCATAAACATAGAGATACAGTAATACACAATTTCTATTAATGAAAGAAATGTACAGAGACTGTAAAAATACACATAAACGGCTACACATAGAATGGTGGCAGCTTATCTCTGAGAAGAGATGTGGCGGCTACTCGCATTCGCAAGAAGATGATTACAATGAGGCTCGGAAGGCCCTTTTACAATAGGCGGGAATGAAAAAATTCCTAGACATCCAAAAACCTAACCCTAGGAGATGAAGCGCCAAAAGTCATATGGGCCCCGTTTGGGTAAGTGAGTACATCAACTTCTCGGGGTCGTAACTTTTGCATACGATCTCCATTTTAGGCGTGTGATAGCTCGTTGGAAAGGTATTGTAGAGGAGATTCATTTTGGGGGCTCAATTATTCCTTTGGATATCATTGAGAACCTCGATCTCGAAAAACCTTCATTTAGACCCTCAAAATGGCCCCGGAAGTTAAAACCTGCTAAAAATAGTAAATTGCCAAAATGGCCAGAAAACTGTTTTTAGCCATTTGGAAAAGGTGAGTGGCCACTGATATCCACTTGGATCAATAATCCCTCCTTAGGAAGCAATGTTCTCCATTGCATTGAGTTCCTAAGGGAGAGGGAAAAGCATTTGTTGAATCTGCATCTTGGTGAGCTGCTTGTCTTGCTGGAGAAGTCGCGTTGCTTGGTTTGTGGAAATCTGTCACGAACCTGTGGCTGAAAGGTTTGGACCTTTTTAACCAGTCTGGCTATTTTAGATGACTGTGTGTAGAAGGAATCTTCGTGCTTTGCTGCAACCTTGTCGACCTGCTTCTGTTGGATAGAAGGTGCTTTGGCCGAAGCTGTGGTGGTTGCAGTATTCTTCTGTTCACCCTTTGAACAAATTGTGGAGAAGATGAATTTTGTAGTATGAGATATGACCTTGCGGCACTATTTAGGTGGCGCAGTAGTTGGAACTACCTCTGGTATCCTGTAGAGATGACCCCCCAGAGTAATAATGACACTACGGGGTCGAGACTCATAGATAGCATGGCGTTTCCACATATATGGTTGGCCCAAGAGAACATCACAGAAATCCAGTGGGGAAACATCACATAATACCTCATCCTTGAAGGGTTGGATGTCGTATGACAATCGACACTGCTGGCTGACACGAAGATCTCGTCCTTGGCGAAGCCACCCAATGTTGTATGGTTGCGGGTGTGGTGTTGTCGACAATCCCAACTGTTTGACAACCTCTGCTGAGATGAGGTTCTTCTGGCTTCTGCTATCAACAATAAAATGCAGCGGGGTCCCCTTCACCCACATCTGTGAATGAAAAAGGCGCTCCCCCTCTTCTGGATATGTTGGTTCTTCTGGTTGAATTGTTGCGGTCGTGACAATAGCAGTGGAGTCTGCGTCGATGATCTGTCTTTTACCAGTATTTTCAGAATCAGATTCTGAATCAGGGTTTGGCTCCTTGTCTTTGATCTCGACCACCAATGACTGTTTTGAGCGACATTCATTCGTGTTGTGCCAGGGGCTTTTGTGTAAATCACACCATTTTCCGGTGTCCTTCTTTGTCTTCCCATGACCCTTCTTTTCCTGTGGCTTGGATTGGTTTTC
>ML778436.1:1032063-1055616 GCA_009831015.1 Picea engelmannii | reverse complement strand
TTGTTCTGCCATGTCGGATGTGTCTAGTAGAGGTGGAAAGTAGGGCCGAAGGCGGTCCACATTGAACACTGGGTGCAAACCAAGGAATGGTGGAATGTTGAGCTCAAAGGCATTTTCCCCTACAGCCTTGGTGAGGGTGTACGACCCATGTCGGAGTGGACGAAGCTTGCGGTGGGGTCCAGCGAGGCGCTCCTTTTGAAAATGCAGCCACACTTTGTCGCCCACTTGGAAGTTGTGTGTCACCCGATGTTGATCATGTCGCTGCTTGTACTTAGCATTGGCTATGTTCAAGATGTCATGAACATGTTGGCGGATGTGTTGAATGTGCTCAATGAAGTTGTTTTCCTTACACACAGGTTGGTTGTGTATAGGGTGAGTGTACATGCGGGATGACTGTGTACAGGGAGCGTGGACTGAATAAAATCATGGAGATTTTTGTTTGAGCTGGTGTTAAGCTCTTGGATGATGAGGCAGGTTCCAGATCTGCATTCTATGGCCTCATATCTATCACTAAGACACTGGTATGGTTACATTATTGTCTTGATAGATGCTATTTTTTGATATGTTGTGAATGCTTAGGGCATTCTTGGTATGGCCTCTATGATGTGGCTCTATTTGGTTGATTTGATGGATGGAGTGAGCAGCACTCTTGTGATTCAGTAGTGACATGATTGCTATGGTATAATTGTTGTTTATACATGATTGAGATAGCATTCATATTGATTTGTTGTGGAGCATGAGTAAGCTATTGGAGAGCTTGGATGTATTGTGACTGGTTGTGGGTCAGTTTTGACAGTGGAAGACAGAAGAGTTCTGAGCATGTGAAGAAAAGAAAAACCCTAGTTGCTTAGAATCATACGCTTGTTGCATTATACACTGGCCGCGTTCACACGTGGGCTGTAGTGAGCCAGAGAGCGTTCACACGCGGGCTGCACTACTAACAGGTCGTGTACCTGTTCACAGATTGATATTTGTTGAGGATTGTTGCCTCATCTCAGTTGGTGCTGAGAATGTAAACTGAGTCTTGCATATAGAGCTGGTGCTCTTGTAGAGTTGTACTCTATTCAGTTGTTGCTGATAAACCCAAGGATTGTAGTCCGTAATAAAAAGAAAATTGTACATACATCTTGTGTTCTTTGTGTCCATTGTGATGATGACTTGTTGATGATATCTTGTTGATATGTGCCTACATCTAACTGGTTATAAATGATAGCAATGGGTAAATGAATAAATTTTGAATGCTAATTGATGAGTTTTGTGCAAGAGGGAAGTTTTGGGAAAAAGATCCCCACACTCATTCACCCCCCCCCCCTCTAAGTGTGGTAGGTGTGTCCAACAGAGGGAGTAGTGGGAGTGATGGGTTTAGGGCGAGGGATAAATGAGGGTTTTCGGTTTTGAGATCATACAACCTATTGTGCTTCTTTATCTCTTTTAGTAGCCTCTACCCAAGTCGAGGGTCGAGCCATGAGGACATTGGCCCGAATCTCCTCCTTGAGGCCACTAATAAAACACTCTCGAAAGAAAGCATCAGTCATGCCCTATGTTCGAAAAGTCAGGCGCTCAAAGGCAGTTATGAAGTCTTCTATTGTTCTGGACTCTTTCAACTTTGTCAAACAGCCCAAATGGTTGGTGTCCATGTCAAAGCGTTCATAAAGCTCAGTCACAAATTGGGTCCAAGCAATATACCCTTGACGGGAAATTTTTCTCCATTGCCAACGTTCTTGATCTAGATGGAGAACACCATACCGGAGTTTGGCCAAGTCATCTGTAATGTCGTATAAAGAGAAATAATGTTCCATTTGGGTTACCCAACCAGTGGGGTCCAAGCCATCAAATTTGGTCACGTCCACCCGCGGAAGGCGTATGTCACGTTGAAAGTGATGGGACTGAAAGGTATGGGAATGGGAGGAAGTTTCGCCTTCATTCTTTGGAGGTGCTTCAGAGAAATGGTCATCTGTAGGGATCTTCAGTTTGGTGCAGAGTGATGTAAAGACAGATTCAAGTTGGGTGGTCAGTTCTTGTTTGACTTAATCCATTGAGGATTGCATGGTTGTATTTATGGTAGCATTGATGGACGAATCGATGGAGGCAACAGTAGCACTGAGTTGTTTCACTTCTTTTTGGGTTTCGAGGAAACCAGATTGCATGGTGTTGAAGCGAGCTTCCAGGTCTTGGCTACGGGTATGGGCCATGAGGATGGGTGAACTGAAAAGGGGAGGGTGGGTTCAAAAAAATTTCTAAAAAATGATATGGATGAATGTGATAAGGGCTGAAAGATGAATCCAATGGAATAGGTCTCAAATAATGGTTAAAAAATTTCCAGACTTTTTTTTTTTTTACACCTACGGAGTTATACTCCGGTCTGAAGAATACTACAGTGATGAAATCCCCAAATGCTTAAACAGAAAGAGATGTGTATTTACTTGGCAACCCGAACACAGTTGCACGGCAATAGATTTGGTCTATTTTAATTTGTTTATGTTTCTGTCCCCCAAGAGTTAGGTATTCAAGGGTTCTACAGACAAGGGTTTGCCCTATGCTATAGCTCTCTTATATACGTGCAGGGTCCAACAGTAGTACTCGGCCCAATATCGCAGGGCACTAACTAAGGAGGATAGACCGTACCTTAGCCGTACTACCCGACTACCGAGGTATTGGAGAGTATCTTCCCAAGTGAGGTTCTCGGTGACACTATAGCATCCCGGTGGCCGATAGGTTTATCTAAAGAGAGCTTCAGAAGATCTAGGTCAATCTGTACACAAGTGTTGTCTGATGTGCTACCACTCGAAGGGGTACCAACAAGGGTTACAAGGGTGGCCAACAAATGTGCGCTTAAGAACTACTTGTATTTCCTACATGTATGAATCCCTCAACCGCGGGTTTATGCGCGTAACGACAGATCTCTGTGGCTTAAAGACACTGGAATATGTCTCTACCCTGAAGAAAAAATTCCCACAATTTCTGCCAAGGAAAGTGCTCTGATACCACTTGCAAGATACCAGATATAATAAATATGCAGAACATAAATAAAATGCTAGAAATGGCAGAATAACAGTAATATATCCAACATAATCTCCACAATAACACGAAAATGATATAAGAACAACAACAGAAATAGCACTTTGATTTAGAAAGCAATGTTCACAGGCCTCTTTGAGGGGGCAACCTCCAATCGAGCAGCGCTCTGTTACAATAATCTCCAAGCTAGGGTTTTCATACCCTCGACCCTTATTTATACTAAATATGTCTANCAAGAGAAGCATCTAGAGGAAGATCCTTCTAGAAGCGGAAGCTTCTATTAGGTCTTCTTACATCTGCCTTATTCTATTTTATTGAAAGGCCTTATTAATATTGACCTTTATTACATCTGAATATATTGATCTACCTATGTGCGGGTTAGGACCCTAACACCTGTCGACCCTATTTTGACTCAGGATCCAAGGAGATAATCATATTTGAAAGAATATTTGGAATATGAGCTATCACTTGGAGCAACCTTTGAAGGAGAGGGGGAGTCATGGAGGGGAGTTTCATAGAGGAGAATGTCCCCTTGACAAGAAGAGAAAACAACCTTTGCCTTGGGTTCATCACAAGATCAATCGATCGGTGGGGAGGAAAACCCATTATCCAAGCATGGGGCAGACCCATGCTTGAATGAAGACAATGAATTGACCTCAACATCACAGGCGGGAGGAAATTGACGAGTATCCACTTTTAAAAAATTATTTGAAAGAGAGAGGGAATTACATTAACCCTTATCAATCAACTCATTCCACCTTTTCTCTGATAAAGGGGAAGACTCCACTGCTTTTTTCTTCACCAAGGCTTCACAATTAGAATCTTCAAAGCCCAAGGGGACACCTTCCTCACTCACATTAACCTTTGGGTTATTTCTCTTCCAGACTTTTTGAAAAGGCAGAGACTGAGAGGGTTATTGTTTGCAATGTGCCAGTAGATGGTCAACCTCATTGCATCCAAAACACCGGAATGACACCTTCAAGTAATATATTATTTGTATCCATGTGAAGCCTTTCCAAAACCAGTTCCATTTCATCATGTAACCCATCCTGCATATCCACTTCTTCCTGTTTCCAATCCCATCACCAATCTAATTTTTCGTCCCAATCGGGTTCCAAGCCACAAAACCTTCCTAATTTATTTCCAATGGCCTTCAACATATTTTGATATCAAAACATTAGTGGTATATTGGGAAATATCTCCCATACCTTTGTCAGGTCCAACTGATCGCATGTAGGATCGAAGGCCACCAACAACTCCTTGAGAAAAAAACCAGAGGGTCCCCAACCCCAAATATTAAACCGAAAATTTGGTTTAGGTCCTCCTTGGATCAAAACTTAAAACATATCCACCCTCTGGATAGGGTGTGTAACATAGGTTTGTAACCTAGAATGTCAAACCAATTCTCATCAACCCAATTACCCAACGCTTTTGGAGTCACAACCTTTTTGCACAACCTCGTAACTGTTGTTTTACCCAAAATATTTGGAATCTCATCTAAGGAAATGGCATCCCCTGCTACCATTCTTGGTCACTTTTACTTGCTTTCCAACACTTTATTTTTGTCTTCCTCACAGGGCTTAGCGACTGATTTGAATCCCCATGATGCTTATCTTTGAATTGAGAAGAAAGATCGATGCCTTCGATATCTATTGAGCTCCGACCCTATATCTAACATGTTTACCACACTCACCACCTTTCAAACTAGAATTAAAATCCTGGGAGGAGATTATCTAAGACACATGTATGCCTGCATGTGACAGGTCATCCCCCTTTCCCTCAAGAACAATGTCTCTTGTGTTTGCATACATAGAAAGTAATGGCTCTGCCACCCTAAGATATTTTCCTCAATTTGCAAAAATTGTATGGGGATCCAACGTCCCTTGAGGATTATGTCTTTGGATTAGCTTTCCACCTGTCTTTGTATGAAGTTTACATCTAAAACAAAAATGTCCTCTAAGAACCCCAACTGGCCATCATAATCTACCTTGTCATGTCGGCCATCGGTATCCATTCACTCTATCATTAATCAGTACCTCCCATCTGACAAAGATGACGCCATCTCCATTACCTCATAGATATTATGACAGGGACCCTACCCACACCTTTCGACTATCATTGACATCTGCAAAAAAATCAAATTTGAGGCCCACAACTAATGTTTTCTCTCCAAGCACTTTCAAGAATGCCTCATTATACAAAAACTATTGATTTCAATAAAACTCCTTAAATACAAATGTACAAGCTCTTATATACAAATGTCCAAACTATTATATATAAATGTCCTTGTCAAGCACATCATCTCATTCAAGACAAAGAAATAAATATGTCTATAGAGATTTGTATCTACAAGGTTTGGAGTCTTCTTTCAACAAATATTATGTCTTTCTTTAAAAAAAATGTTAACCCAGAATTAGCTATGAATTTGCAAGATGAAAGAAAAGTAGAATGGACAAGTCATCAAAGAACTTAAAATGATTATCACATTTAAACTCAAAAATAATTTTGATAGACACACATTTCAAATATCGTGCTTTAGACTCAAATTCTGAGAAATCACTAATGTAATGCCCCAACTAGTTCTTTGTGGGAGAAATTAATAATAATATCCCAAATGTAGTGAGCTTAACAATGTCTGAAACAAGAGGGTTGAAAACAACTCAACAAGATCTCGATGATAATTAGATAAAGTGAATTAAATGCATGTATTTTTTCACAAGTAGGGATTTTGATCCTCTGAACCTAAAATATCATGAGAAATGAATGGAAGAATCTAGAGAAAGAGTTGATCAGACTCAAATGTTCTTGTTGCCAAACATACATGGAAAAACCTGATGGAAAGAATCAAGAAGAAATAAAGATGAGGAATAAAGTTAAGCAAGCTAATTCACAAAATCTTGGAAAGGAAAAACATCCTTCTTGCAAACTCTCCATCGCTGTAAAAACTCATGTCTTCCAATAATAACCAACAAACCAACCTCTTGACTTCCTTTCACCTCTTCTTTTATAATATTCTTGAAGCTTCTTTAGGGTTAGAGTTAGGGTTTTATTTCCCCTTTGTAAATGTAAAATTAGATATTTGTGTCATCAACTGGGACCCACTTTAGAAGCTCATGAATTTCTTTCAATAAACAATTTTCCAAAAATAACGTGTCGCCAAGCGAGAAAATAATTTGGGTTGTAATTTGATTTGTAGGCTTTGATAGTCATTATTTCAGCCATGGAAACCAATTCCAATTTTTTTTCTCGTCTCAAGATTTCCAATGAGCTATTGTTTGCTCAATTTGGACATCGGGATCAAACTTTATGGCCTCTCAAAGATGCAGACTCAACAATTGTTGATCTATGCATGTGAATTATGAACCCTTCATTAAAAATTGACCCGATTTATCCCACATTTTTTAGCGAATAGTTCTCATACATGTTTATAAGAAAAATGCATCCCCATATTATTTGTGTGTGAAATAGAGAGAACTATGGAGACCTTTGTAGCTTGTGTATAATGTAACTTTTGGTTACCACGTCACTGCCCAGTCATCATGCCAAGTCACTTGCCCAGTCATCTGTGTGTCCAATAAATATCATCCAAGTGTCACTCGGGTTAGGTTCACTTAATTTCCACGTGTCACAATATGGTAGCTCCATGTCACTTCCACATGTCACCTAGGTATAGGTCCACCTCACTGCCACATGTCACCCAAGGATAGGTCCAACTCACTGCCACGTGTCCCAATATGCCAAAGGAGGGGGAAAGGGATCAAATGTAGGAATATAATGGAAAAAATCATGAAATAATAATATAAAAAAATATAATTATGTAGGGGGGAAGGGATAAAAGTTAGGAATACAATGAATAATTTCATGAAATAATAAAATCGAAAAATAAAATTACGTAGAAATAGGGCATTGCAGAGGTAGGGTATTGCGAGTAAAATGGCTAAGTCATGAGGATGAAATTTGGGTAATGCGGAAATGGGAAGTGCAAATTAAGTATTGTGGAAATGTGTGTTGTGGGTTAGGAGTGGAAGGTGAAAATGAGGGTATGGGCTCCCACGTCCGCATTCAAAAGTAAAAAATAGACTTAGGGGTGGAAGGTGGAAATAAGGGTACGGGCTCTCGCATCCACATTCAAAAAAATGTGGGTTGTGGGGTTAGGAATGGAAGGTGGACATTATGGAGTATGGGTAGTAGTATAGACTATGGCTAGTAGTGAAAATGTCTAAGTATGGAGAGAATGGAGTATGGAGGAAGGAAAATGAGAAAATATGGAGAATAAAGAGGAAGGAAAATGAGGGAAAATGACGAAGATGAAGAAAAAATGCAACACTGATTCTGAATTCTCAAAACCTATTGGATCTTCATGATCAATAGGTGAAGGGTATTTGAAACTTTCCAAATTTGAAAAATAAATTTATCTCCATTTGAAATAAACATATGTTCACATATTTACCCCAATCACTTAGTTCATGGGTGTTATAAAAACACATCAACAAGAGTCAAACTAGAAAAATCCAGGTCGTTTTCAATCAATAAAGTGAGGCACATGAGAAGCAAGTGCAAAGGTGTTGGCATTAATTCCCATGCCCTGAGAAGTCTCAGCCTGCTCACAACCATCCCAAGAGACCTAGAAAGAATCGCCATTACACTTGACTAACCAGGAAACCATTATGATGAGAAAATAATTATCATCCTGGTTCAAGTGCAGCCCATGTCTGGGATGATATCCCCTACCTGAGCATTAACAAATTCATAATCTTGGGAAACCTGAATGATCTTTACATCCTCCTCCAAAGCTAGGATATTCTCCTGAACTTCCTGAGGCACAGACACAGCATAAAACCTTGCAGCTTCCACAGCAGGCAAGGCAGCGTGGATTTGGTGAACATGATCCTTCCTAGCATGGGTGGCACATTGTTGGGTATGTGTTATAGTCTTTGCACGACTAGCTCTAGTGTATGCCACATTGTGTCAGGCACACAGGGGGATTTGAGGGGGGGGTGATGATAGGCCCCCCCTTCGGGGGTTGCAAGGGGGGTGATAGCCCCCCTGTGCGAGGGTTCGGGGACAGCACCCCCAAACAAAAAAAATTGCCTCGTTTTTTGTGTCACCTCAATTTTCATGTCCATTGTTGGGCAGTTTTTTGACGCATGGGTTTTGTCGATGGTTCTCTATTTCCGGTTAAGGAATTAGGGTTGTTGACTAATACAAGTCAATGGGTTAAGGTTTTGGATGTCACTAGCTCCTATGTGTATTTTGTATTGTAAATAATGTATCACTATGAATGAATATAAAATATGTTGGTTTTCTCGGTTTGGGTTTCCAAGGGAAAAATCTATGTGTAATCTGTGTATTTTCCATTGTATCTTTTTAGTTCTTTTATTGAAAATATGTTTGTGGTAAAATATTGTACAAGTTTGAAATCTACATTTGGTATCAGATCCAGGTTGGCTTTAGGGGGATGCCTTTGTGGTCAAGGGTTTGGCTCAGGATTGTGATAAGCCTTGTTACAGTGGGAGATTTGTGGTATTGATTTTTTAGGTGAAAAGAAATGGTGAGCAGTTCGAAAATGGAGATCGAGAAGTTTAATGGGAAAATTTTTGTGTTGTGGAAGCTCAATATGGAAGATATGTTGGTGGACAGAGATCAGTGGATCACAGTGGATCCAGGTACTGCACCTGCAGGAACTTCAGTAGATTACTGGAAAAAGTTGGATCGGAAAGCAAAGAGCAATATTCGGCTATGTCTCTCAAATTCAGTATTATTGAATCTGTCAGAGGAAGCTACAACCAAAGATTTATGGGATAGTTTGGGGAAGTTGTATCAGTCTAAGTCCCTAGTAAATAAATTATTCCTGAGAAATAAGTTGTATAACCTGAGGATGAGAGATGGAGACTTGGTGGCAAATCATTTGAATGCCTTCAATAATGTGGTAAGTTAGTTAGTATCTATTGACATTAAAATTTCCGATGAAGATATGTCTATCAATTTATTGTGCTCTTTACCACACTCTTGGGATAGTCTAGTTGTGGCCATAGGTAGTACTACAATTGCATCCCTTGAAGTTGGATGAAGTGGTCTCATCCTTATTGTCAGAGAAGATGAGATGGAAGAACAAGGAAGGAAAGAGCACAGATGCATTATTTGTAAGAGGATGCTCCCAGGAAATAAATATATATAAATCCTCAAGTGGGAGATCTAAGTCTAAGGGAAGATCTAAGTCTCCCAAAAAAATTGTAAAGGTATCTTGGAGATGTGGAAAAGAAGGGTACTACAAGAAACAGTGTAGATCCAAAGTTGAGAAAAAGAAGGGATCTAAAGAATCTCCTTCTATAGAAGAAAAGACCTCCAATGAAGAAGGAGGGGTTGTGTACTTTGTTTCTTCAAGAACACATGAAAATCATGAGGCATGGTTGGTTGACTCAGGTGCATCCTTTCATATGACTCCCCACAGGGAGTGGTTCTGTGAATATGAAAGGTATGATGGAGGTAATGTTTTCCTAGGTGATGTCTCGACAACCAGAATCATAGGTCGAGGAAAAGTCAAGTTGAGGCTCATAGATGGAAGGATTAGAACACTACCTAGTGTTCTTCACATCCCAGGATTGGCCAGAAATTTGATTTCTTTAAGAAAAATGGATAATGCATGGGTAAAAATAATATTTGAAAAGGAAACCTGCAGTATGGTTCAAGGAGCAATGGTGTTGTTGAAGGGAGTTCGGTGTGGAACTATGTATAAGATTCAAGGAAACATTATTAGTGATGGGTGTTATAGTTCCATTGTTCCTGATATTGGAATTGAAGAAGAAAGAACTCCTATAGTCTCTGGAGAAACGGTTATGTTGCGGCATCAAACACTGGGGCATATTAGAGAGAAGGGTCTTTGACTACTACACGGTAAAGGTATGGTTGAATGTATGTCTAACTTCTCTTTGGATTTTGATTTTTGTGAACATTTTGTATATGGGAAGCAGAATCGGGTAATATTCCCCTCTGGTGTAATGAAGGCAGAAGGAATTTTACAGCTAGTTCACAGTGATGTGTTTGGACCTTTGACGGTTCCATCATTGGAAAAATTTGTGTACTATGTCTCATTTATAGATGGCTTCTCGAGGAATACTTGGATATATTTCCTCGGGAAGAAAATTGAAGTCTTTGACAGGTTTAAAGAGTTTAAGGCTCTTGTTGAGAATCAAACAGAGAAAATAATTAAGGTTTTGAGGACAAATAATGGTGGAGAGTTCTGCGAGAATGAATTTGAAGAATTATGTAAGAAGTGTGGTATAGAAAGGTAGAAGACTACTCCATATACACCTCAGCAGAATGGAGTTACAAAAAGGATGAGCATGACGTTGATGGAAAAAGTAAGGTGCATGCTCAATGGTGATGGGTTAGGGCAAGAATTATGGGCAGAGGCAGTGGGTACTGCATGTTACCCGGTCAACAGATCACCCTCATCAGCGTTGGATGACAAGACTCCACAAGAGATATGGACTGGTAAGAAATCTTCTCTCACACATATCAAGGTATTTGGTTGTGAGGCCTATGTTCATGTTCCAAAGGAAAATAGGAGTAAGCTAGATAATAAGGTTGAAAAGTGTATCTTTATTGGGTATAAAGATGGTCTTAAAGATTATAATATTTGGAACCCAGAAACTAAGAAGGTTGCGTATAGTCGAGATGTGGTATTTAGAGAAATGAAGGATGTTGTTAAACAGGAAGTCCTACCAAGTAAGAAAAAACCAGAGAAAACAGAGTTTGATTTAAAGGATGATGAATCAGACTCTACAGAAGAACAGGAACCATAATAAGAAGATCCTCACACTCCATTATTGAGGAGATCGGTTCGAGAAAGAAGGCAACCGGAAAGGTATACTCCATCTAATTCCATTCAAGTTTTGCTTTGTCTATTACTGATCATGATCCTATAATTGTCAAGGAGGCAGTGGATTCAGAGGATGGAAAGATCTGGAAAAAGGCCATGGATGAAGAAATGGCAGCCTTGAATAAGAATGAGGCTTGGGATCTAGTGGAGTTGATGAATGGAAGAAATCCCATTGGAAACAAATGGGTATTTAAAAATTAGTTGAATGCGGAAGGAAAAGTGGAGAAATACGAAGCTCGGTTAGTAGCAAAGGGTTATTCCTAGGTTGGGGGAATTGATTTTGGTGAGATTTTTTCTCGTGTTGCCAACTTAACTTCTATAAGATTTTTGTTATTTTTTGTTGTTGCGTTTGATTTTGAAGTAGAAAAAATGGATGTGAAGACAACATTCCTACATGGGGATCTATAAGAAGAAGTCTATATGAAGCAGCCAGAAGGCTTTGCTATGAAGGGAAAGAAGGAGCTGGTATGCAAGCTGAAAAAGTCCCTGTATGGTTTAAAACAGTCACCAAAGATGGGGTATCAAAAAATTGATACTTATATGCTAGGACTTGGCTTCACAAGAAGCAAAGAGGATCATTATGTGTATTTTAAATTAATTGGTGATCATTTGATTTATTTGGTCTTGTATGTGGATGACATATTGTTGATAGGAAACAACAAGAATATTATCCAGGATGTAAAAACTCAGTTGTCCTCTAAAATTGACGTGAAGGATCTCGATGCTTCAAATTTCATTTTGGGCATGGAAATTTAATGAGATCAGAAACAGAGGAAACTTTGGTTAAATCAGAGAAAATATGTCGAGACAATATTGCAGAGGTTTAATATGAAAAAATGTAAACCGGTGAAGGTCCCTATTCCTGTTGGTGTAAAGTTATATGTGGATCAGTGTCCCATGACACAGGAAGAGGAGGAGGACATGTATCATGCTCCATATACGAGTGTAGTTGGTAGTTTGATGTAGGAAATGGTCTGTACTAGACCGAACATTGCACATGTAGTGGGAGTTTTAAGCAGGTATATGTCAAAACCAGGAAAAGAGCATTGGACAGCAATAAAAAGGGTTTTAGGTATTTGCATGCCACTACTAGCTATGGATTGTGCTACCAAGGAAGACTAGGATTGAACAGAGTGTTGGAAATACATGGATTTGTGGATGTAGACTGGGCTAAAGATCTGGATCGTATGAGATCTACAAGTAGGTATGTGTTTAACATGTTTGGAGGAGAAATCGGTTGAATGAGTAAAAGACAAGTTGTAGTGGCACTTTCAACTACAGAAGTTGAATACATGGCAGCCACTCGTGCAAGTAAGGAAGAAGTATGGTTACAAATATTATGTTCAGGTATTGGGTTGGTAAAACAAGCTATAAGGATAGATTGTGATAGTCAAAGTGCAATTTTTCTGGTGAAGAACTCAACTTATCATTCAAAGACAAAGCATATTGATATTCAATATCACTTTGTGAGAGACACGGTTGAAGAAAAAAAAGTGTTGTTGATGAAGGTGGACACTTTGAAGAATGTTGTAGATCCATTAAAAAAATATTTGAGCACTGAGAAGTTCTCTTGGTGTAGAGGATCCATGGGCATTGATGCCCTGCATTGTTGACTATGTAACCCTGTAACCCCTTGTATGCAAAGAAAACAACAAGTGGGAGAATGTTGGGTATGCATTATAGTCCTTACATGACTAGCTATAGTGTCTACTACTTTATGTTGGGCATGCAGGGGGGTTTGAGGGGGGGACTGTTAGGCCCCCCCTTCGGAGGTTCAGGGGCAACTCCCCCGAGAAATTTTTTTGCCTCGAGAAACGTGTCACATTTTTTCCTCGTTTTTCATGTCCATTCTTGGGCGGTTTTTTGGCACACGGTTTTTCCAATGGTTTTCTATTTCTGGTTAAGGAATTAGGGTTGTTTACTAATCCAAGTCATTGGTTTAGGGTTTTGGATGTCACTAGCTCCTATATTTATATTGTATTGTAAACAATGTATCACTATGAATGAATATAAAATATGTTGGATTTCCCGGTTTGGGTTTCCAGGGGAAAAATCTTTGTGTAATGTGTGTATTTTCCATTGTATCTTTTTTTTTCTTTTATTGAAAATTTGTTTGCAGTAAAATATTGTACAAGGTTAAAATCTACACACACAACGCCATGGAAACATGAACCAGAAAAACTAGAAAAGGGCAGGGGGGAACACAGGAAGGGACAAGGATAACAATAGGTGAGAGCCAAAAATCTAACTGAAGCCAAAAAAAAAGGGATCAGAATGAGCCATAAGGCACCTCTACACTATGCTAAACCAACCCATGATCATCATAACCATAAGAGAAAAATATATAGGGGAGACAAGGTCATTAACAGTCATGAAATCCAACATTACTGTGAGTTGTCTGGAGGTCCTTCTGCAAGTCATTTCCTATCTTCTCCCGTGTTGCGGAATTAATGCTCCTGTGATTGGCATGAGTGATATCTTGTGGGAGTGACATGTTGTATGGGAAAAGACTATTTTCCACCACAACCCCCCCATGGCCCTCAATCTCTCCAAGTTGCTCCCTATGGTCCCTTGTCACTCTAGGTGGCACCTAATCCGAAGGAGTGAATTTTGAGAGAGATAGAGAGTTACAAGTGAGTTTGAGAGAAGAGTTGTTGAATTCATTCCAGGCTAAGTCCAAAGGTACTGAAGGGTTGGAGATTCCCCAATTAGCTAGGAAATCGACTAATTTTTTGGCTTCTCGAAGAACATGGGAGGGAATGAGAGTAGAGATGTGAGGAATGGTTAGGTGAAGGATATCAAGAAGGGATTTGAGACACCAGTTTTGAGAGACTTTGCTGGGAGGAGAGCCATTTGGGGTTTGGTGAGCATGTGAATGATGAGACGCTAGTAACCTTCAACTATGAACTTGAAAAAATAATGAGTGGGGGCTATTTGAAGACCTTGAATCAACACCTAAAGTTATATTGCATTGTTAGAACTTGAACTTATGTAACCATAGAAAACTCTGAGGATTTTACCTTCAGCATCTCAGAAGATTCCTCCATAACTATTTGCTCATGAGTTTCCTTTGGGGGCACCATCAAATTTCCACTTAGTGAAGCCTAAGGGGTGAGGGGACCAAGAGGAGGGTGAGGAAGGGGAAGGCAAATGGGAAGGGAAGATGAGGGAAAAGGGGATGGGTGAGGGTAGCCACAGGGAGAGAAGTGGTCGTTCATGATCATTACATGTGAGGTCTTCTTTATTCCAACTTTCAATATGGATTGTTTCCAATATACTTAGCTTAATAGTGTTCCACAATGAAGGCGCCTGAGTGGATTCATCTTTGAAAATGCGTCGATTTCTTTCTTTCCAAGTATCCCACAAAGAAAATATAGGGAATAGATGCCATATGCAATTAAGAACTAGATTCTTTAAAATGCTTAGTCGCTAAGAGAAGAGAGTTGAGTTGATTGAATCTCTATTGTGTTATGTTTGTCGGAAGGAGATGCCCCCCCCGCTCTGATCCCATAAAAAGTTGTTGAAAGAACATGAGTTGAGATGGTGTTCCAAATATTCATCCACTTGAAGGCACATTACGCAGAGGCCCAGTCCAGAAAAACCCCACTTTAGGAGGTGGTCCCAGGTGAGAATTTTCCCATGACAAACTAGCCAAAGAAAAGTGGCCACTTTGGGCCAAAGGTCCCACTTCCAAATTTTGGTCCAGATTTCTTCTAAGGGTGTTGCACCATGTCTAGAAATTAGAGAGTAGGCTTCATTTTGATTGAAACATCCCCTCGGTCGATGACCCCATATTAATTTATCAGTTAGTATAGAGAAATTAATTTTTCTATTGGAGAGATCTAAAAGAAAAGAGGGAAAAAGAAGGTGGTTTTGAAGAGGAATGTGATCATGATTAATATCCCAATCTCTCCATTCTGAGGGAATGGAGTCTGGGTGCCAATAATTGTGAATCTTATCAACATTTTTAGATTTAAGAGAAGATCGAAGACTGAAGAAGTTGGGATTATGGCAAAGGGGGGATGATGTTTCCAACAGTCCTCCCAGAAAAGAGTCGAATGACCATCTCTAACTTCCCAGAAGCTATGAGTTTGAATCAAAGGTTTTTTTTTCTAGGGAACATTCCATATTAGCGAGCCATAAATATCCGCTGACATACTGATCAAATTTTAAGGGATGAGTTTGGGGAGCATATTTGAGGGATGAGTATGTGGATCCCTCAATTTAGAAGCTCGGGGTCTTGTAATCCAAGGTTGCCTTTTAGCTTTAGAAGACATAGGGTGTTCCAAGAAACTAGAATCCATTTTCTTGCAGCATTGGCACCTTGCCATAGAAAGTTCCTTTAAAGAAATTTGACAGCTTTTAAAATATGCTTGGAAGTAGTGAGAACTGAAAAGAGGTAGAGTGGGATGGCTTGCAGGACAAACTTGAGCAGAATGATGCAACCTGCAATATTGAGAGGGTGAAAAGTCCAGCTGGAGATATTATTGCCATTGTGGGAGAGAAGATCTTCCCAGAAATTGTTGCAAGCAACAAATTCTAGGAGTGGGACTCCAAGGTATTTGGATGGAAGGGAGCTACTGGAGAATCCAACAATTCTGGAGGCAATAGGAAGGGGCGTGTTAAAAAAGAAAAATTGATATTTCAACTGGTTGATAGAGGTACCAAAAGCTTCCATAAAGCCATCAAGAACTTGTTTGAAGGCTCTTGCTTCACTGGCCAAAGGGATTCCTATTAACATTATGTCGTCAAAAAATTGATTATGAGAAAAAGAGGAGTCAGAGCTATGAAGATTTAATCCTTGGATCTTTTGAGAGTGAATGGTCACTGTGAGACTCTTTCCCAGCTCCTCCGCCATGAGAATGAAGATGAAGGGGGAAAGGGGGTCACCTTGTATGATTCCTTAGGTCAGACGAAAGGGGTTGGAGGAGGCTCTTTTAATCAAGAAGGAAAATAAGGTAGAGGAGATGAAATCCACAACCAATCTGACCCAAGAAATATGGAAGCCAAAGGCTAGGAGGACTTCTCGAATATATTGCCAGTCGATTTTGTCAAAAGTCTTGGACATGTCTAGTTTGATCAGCATAACATGGGATTGGGTGGTCTTGAGAGAGTGGATCACCTCATGAGATAGAATAATGTTGTCAAGAATTTGGTGACCTTCAACATACCCTAACTATTCAGGAGAAATTAGGGTGGGCATGAGGTGTTTGAGACGCAAGGCTATAACTTTGGTAATGATTGTATAGATAGCATTGCATAAAGAAATATGTTTGAATTTATTGGGATCGAAATATTATTCCTCCTTCGGGATCAAGGAAAGGAAAGTAGCATTCAGGGCAAGGAGAACTCCAAAGACTTTTTGTGATTCATCCACAAGGGCCTAACCATCCGGTTTAACCATGTGCCAACAATGATGGAAGAAATCAGAAGTAAAGTCATATGGACCAGGAGATTTCACAAGGGTCGTGCTCATGAAAACAACTTCCACTTCATTAAGAGTAATGGGTCTCATGAGGCTTGCATTTTGTTCGTTAGTGATCAAATCAGGGATGTAGTGAGTGATGGTTTGAATGGCAGTTGAACGATCAAGCTAAGGTTCAATGAGCTAGTTTAAAAAAAAAAAAAAGACTAATTCTTGTTCAATATCATGATGAGAGGTGAACTTGTTACCTTGAGAAGAAGTAATTTAGGTAATGTGATTATTGTGCCGACATTGGACCATCAATATGTGTAAAAATTCTATGTTTCTTTTCCCATCCTTGAGCCAATGCACCTTGGATTTATGCCACCACAAAGTCTCCTCATGTTTTCTTCACTCCTTAATTTGAGTGGTGAGTACCTTTTCTTGTTTATAAAGGTCCTCCAGTCGACCTTGAAGGATGATCTATGGTTGGATATCGGCCATTTTGCTTTCTAAATGTTTATGAGCTTGAACGATGTTACCAAAGGCTAATTTGTTCCAGAATTTTAGTTGTTATTTGAGAGTTTTGAGACACTACTAAAAGAAGTACAAGAAGGATCCTTTGGCCATATTGTCTTCATCCTACCATTTTTGAATACTGCTTTAGAAATCACGGTGAGAGACCTAGAATTTCTCAAACCTGAAAGACCTTTTGAGGGGCACCCCTTATATATGTACCATAAGACATATGGGTTAGTGATCCAAGCTAGCAGTCAGGGGAATGTTGGCCTCCATATGAAAACCTAAGATCATGAGGGCTTCAGAGATCAGATGGTGGTCCAGTTTGCAGGTGACTTGTTGTGATCCCCCTCAACGATTATTCTAAGTATAAATACCATTGATTGTTTCTATATCAATAAAAAAAATTATTTGGATGAAGTTGTTAAAAGCAACATTGTCGGGATCAAGCCTTTGAATGCCTCCTTTTTTCTCTTCCAAGGTGGAAATGAAATTAAAATCACCCCCCACGATCCAAAAGTAATGATTGATGAATTATGTAATGTGCTGAAGAGTTTCCAAAAACTCATATTTTTCATTGATTGTTGAGGTCCATACACATTAGTGATGAAGCCAATGGCTTCAAATCCAATTGGTTTGAATCTAGCAGTGAGGCTTCTTTTCATGGCAAAAAATTTGTCCAAGTGAATTGTCGCTAGATTCCATAGGATTTACAGACCCCTTGCCATCCCTGAGGAATATAAGGCAACAAAAAGACCATTTTTCCATATTTTGGAGAGAATATTGGCGAGGAAATTGTCAAAGCATTTTGTTTCTTACAGTAGAAAAATATAAGGAGACTCAAAGTTTACCTTGTTTCGTAAGATTCATTGCTTTCTCTTACCATTAATGTCGTGAATGTTCCAAGAGACTATTTTCATTGAAAACTTGGAGAGGGGGAGAGTTGATATGAGTTTGTGATCAACGCATTTTACCTCGAGTTGACCAAGATATCACCTATTTCCTACAAAAGTTGTTGATTTGACTTCCTTTATCATTGTTTGTCTTCCTTGGGGTCGTTTTGGGATTTAAATTGTTGGTTTGTATACCAAGTGTAAGGTTGGATCCAGGAGCAGGATGGGGTCCCAATGATTCTCTTTTTCTTTGAGGAGGGCTCTATGAACACACTGAATATGTTTTGGTGGGATTTATTGCATGTCTTTTCATCAAACTACATCCACAATCTCCTGTAAATTGATACCTTCAATTTCCATATCATCAGGTTCGAGGTTTGTTACATCATCCCCTTTAAGAATCATAGGCACATCTTCGAGAGGAGGCATGTAAGAGGAGGAAGCCATGGTTTTCAACTTCTTGGGGTTATCAGAGAGGAAAGCAGGATCAAGAGATTCCTTGTGCTTAGGGTTCCGACCAGAAGGATCCAACTAAGAAGCAAGAGAGGATCTCAAAGTTGTTTTTCATTTCATAAGCTTTTGAGGGGCTAGAAGGGGTGGGCTTACATCCAGATCTGTGTCTATTGAATATTTTGGTAAACCTTTCTCATGTGTTTCGGGTTCTGTTTTGGAATCTTTGGTGGGTGAGCAAAGGGAAATCCCTATGGAGATGTCCATGACATCATCTACAACAAAAGGGAATGAACTCGTAATCTAGGGTTTGAAGCCAATATGATTCCTAGTAGCTAAGGTAGATGGATTCAGGAATAGGGACCGAAATATTCAAGTAAATGCAAATATGGGCATAAGCAATATAGTGTTCTTGTTTAGTGGCTTTTGAGGATTTGACATACATACCTATCGTGTTTTCGATTCCTGCTAAGATTTCCTCATCCCAATACTCCATTGGGAGTGAATAGAGTAAAACCTAGGTTGGTGCATATGTAAAATCTTCCTTGTCAGGGTTAAATTTCTCAGTCCAGTAGAGAGGTTGTAACCCTGTTGATCGGAAAAAGTAAGGTCCATTTTCAAAAACTCTCTCATGTTCACCTTGCTCCTGAAAAATGAATGTAAAAACCCCTTCAATCCCTTGAGCTTGTAGGGTTTTGAAGGTCTCCAGTGGGATTTTATCTAGGCAACTAGATCTCACTCTAAATGCCAAATGCCAAGAAACTTACTAATGATGGTGTGGTCCCGCATAAACTAAACATAGTTTCCAACCCTATTCGAGCGGATTTCATACTTGGGCATCATTGTTGCTTTGGGGATGCATTGTCTTGGCTTCCATTTTGTTGTTCAGTGCGAGTTAGTTGAGCATATTCCATACAATCATCTTGCAGTGGGTTTGTGACCGAAGTGATTCCATACGGAGGAGGAATCTAATTCAGATGAAACAATACTCGGATCAAGTTTTTGCAAAGCAAGGAACGCTAACCCAAGCACTCAAAAACCAAATATATGCTTAAATTATTATTATTATTACTATTATAAACACTTTCAAAATAAAATTAAAAATAAAAAAACACGCTTCATAAATAAACAAGCCACATGTGGCAATGTCCTTGCCAAATACCCTGTTTTTCCAATACAACTTTGAACTATGTGCAGAACAAACAAAACCGAAGACTAGTATCTCGGAGCTAAAATTCTTCTTCCCCTCATTGCATTAAGAAACCCAAAAAGTTGAGGACCCAATTAGCAATCCCTACATTAGAAGAAATAGGTGAAGAGACCATGGAAGCCATTAATGCCGTGTAGGTGAAATTGCCTCAGGAAGAGGAGGAGCAGGAATGAGAGGAGGTGGTATTGGAGGCTGATGAGTTTTGGGGACCTCGAAACTTGGTGGATGAAGGTAGAGATCATTCAAGGTTAGATTACAAGAAGGTTTTTCTCAGGAGTTATCCGGTAATATCTACCACCACCAACAGTAGCGGTGTTAGTGAAGCAATAACAACAATATCTTGCATTTCATCCATTGTCTTTTGTCTTCTCTTATCCAAGAATATCTATCACCAGCAACAATAGCAATGGCAACGATAATATCTACCACTGGCAGCAGTAGCGGTGGCAGTAGTAACAATAAAAACATTCTCTTGCATTTCATTGATTGCCTTATGTCTTCTCCTCTCTGGGAATATCTACCACTAGCAAGAGATATTCCCACCAGAAACAATAGCAGTGGCAGCGATAACAATAACAACAATAGACAAGCAAGTAAGATTTTTGTACTTCTACATCGATCATTTTAATAATAATCAATGAAAATTATGAGCTTGAAGTTATAGCTTGCATGGTGCTAGCTTTGGTCTCCCTTGCGTCCATGTATTACTAGAATTGTGAACTATTAGCTTTCAGGCATACTATCGGAACAGAACTAGCACTTACCGTTACTCGGTATCTTGCTTATCGCTAGAGGGAGATTGCATTATTTATTTATATGGGCTCGCTCTGTATATGTAGAGCTCGTTATGTGGCTCATAGTTGAGTGAGAGCTTAATCCTTGTCCAAGGCGAGTGGAGAGAACGAGACTAAATATAGTATGAAGGCTCCACAGGGGAATATTGAATCAACCATAGCCTAATCATACATAATAGGATCACTAGCTAGCAAGAGAGAGAGGCTTCTCCTATACAAAAGTGGATGGGCATGGATATTTAATTTTTATTATTTATATTGTAAATGGAGTATTGGGTAGTAATTCGAAAAAATATATATACTAACCTGCATTATTGATGGGTATGAAACCATTGGACAATTAAGCACCTGGTACGTAAGGACAACCAAAGATGCAGCGATGATGGACGGCCAAAAGCATAGCAACTGGCGATCTACCAAGGACAAGCACGCCAAATATTTGACCGTCTTTTCAAGCTCTGTGTCTCCTCCTACAGCCTTCAAGTTATACCTGTAAATATAAATTATATAAGTTGTTAAAGAATGATGTTCTATTAAAAAATTTTGTGATGTACATATAAGGTGCAAGAAATACCAAAGGAAGGTAGCAGTCGTTGGCGAGGAGCATCGATAATCCAAAACTTTAAGGACAATCCATTGCATTGCAACAACTTCATGTCGCTTAAATACATTATTTGCGACTGTAAAAGTTTCCTACCTTACACTGGAAACCAAATGCATGAATTAACATGCTTCATTTTGTAAGAAGTTTGTCGCAATTGCAAATATAAATGCATTTTACAATTGCAAATAGATTTTGAAGGAAAGAATCCTTTGAAATTTATACTAATTTGTAGGTTGATTCTCTTCAATTCTGATTGCAATTGTCATGCAGGCAATACCCAGGACTTGTATAAGGTTATCGTTTGTAAAAGCCCCTTTAGACAATAATCTGTCCAGTAAATTTGTGCTTAAGAACAACGTTTCCCACTGAAGTTGATACGAGGCAAACTTCTGAGTGGAGAGATTCACTATAAGGGCTTCTGTGTTTATCTATGAAATCAAACACCTTGCCTCAACAAACAAAGAAGATGAGAAGATGAGATCTTTCAATCGTTGTATTCATTCATGCACTGACAATAGAAGCCTCCCTAATGCAACTCAACTCAATGTTACCAGCAATTACAATGCAAAGCATTACCGAAAACTAATGACAGATGAGCTTACCAAAAACTCATTACAAAAGCATTGGTTATGAGATTGTGCCCATTGTTATAAGCTTACCCAAGACCTTGAGAAGTTGAAGCTGCTTTCTCGTAGCGGCAAACAAAATGACACTGACGATAATGTTCTTGGCAGCTTCAATTTCATTTTCAGTGCCAGTGCCACCAGCCGAAACTGCATCAGGATGGCCATGTCGATCAATCTAGAAGTTTACATTGTACAAGACATTTGAAATCAGTATGCAGCCGCATGGAATTCTCCACATAACAAGGGACAACTGGTGTCACAGGGATTGCTAGGCATCGAGTATAGAAAAATGGGTGTCACATGTGTTGCAGGGCAATTAACGCACATCATTAATGGAGTGACGACATCTCGCCGCCACCCCCTGGCTCCCGTACCCGATGCAAATATCACACAATTAAACTATACCTTAAATCATGTATTAGCACCTCAAAAATTGTACAATAACATAATGCAAATCGCCCAAAACATTATATCCCTACTATGACAAGGACATAATAATTAATGAAACTATAAAACAACAAAATATTGTAAAATAAAATGTATTATAAAACTTTATAAAAAATTTAAAAAAAATAAAGAAAAAAACATTAATTATATTTTATATTCTAAATTTTTCCAAAAAAATAAAAAATTTGAAAAAATACCAAATATTAAATAAAAAAAATAACATAAAAAAACAAAATAAAACCCAACCAAACCACCAATTTACGATTAGTCCAAATAAAATAAAACAAATCTATGATAAAAATAAAAACAAAAATCCATGTCAACGTTGGATTCCGTGCCGAATAACTATCGACTTGCCATGTGAAGTTTGAAGTTTGATTACGACGCGCAGTTGGCTCCATCTTTACTATAATTATTTTATTAATATTCCATTCAACCAGACAACACATATACACTCTTTATTTTACAATATATATTAAATTTTAATATATATTTATTAATTAATCATTATATTTCTTAAGATAATATATATATATATATATTAAATTTTAAATTTCATTTCTATATATATCATCGTTTCAATAAATAAAAAGTCAATATATATATATATTAAATTTTATTTTTAAATAAAAGTCAATATATATATATTAAATTTTATTTTTAAATATATAATCGTTTCAATAAATAAAAAGTCACTTTATGGATATTTTATATATATATATATATATATATATATATATATATATATATATTTTAAATTTCATTTTTATATATTTTATTGGCACAATAATCATGGTAGGTTGGGATTTATATAAGATTTGGATGAGAGTTGATAATATGAAATAGGCCACAGAAGGAACCAACAATCTATAAAATTTTAAAATTAAATTCATCATATATAATAATAATAATAATGTATACATATCCTAACCCTTTGGATTGAACTTGTGATCTCTTAGAAGGAAACATATATATATATATATATATATATATATATATTAAAAGAAAGAAAGGAAAAATCAAACAAAGAATATTAATTTGTAACTAATAATAACCAATAAAAAAATATGAGCTTAATGATTAAGAATATGTGTTCTTTGAAAGTCAAGGATTCAAATCTAGAAGAGGTTAAAAACATATAGTTTGAATGAGCTTACTGATTAAGAATATGTGTTCTTCCTTGAAGGTCAAAGATTCAAATCTAAAAGAAGTAGAATATGTATACAAGTTCAAAATTATTCAATTTTGTAGGAATTTTGACAAAAATTATGTTTATTTAATTAATAGGAGATTTATCATAAAATTGTGTTTTTAAAAGTTTGGATTGTTTTTAAATGACTCAAATCACTTTAATCAAAATTTTATCTTATTAAAAAAAAAATATTACTCAAAAAAAAAATTAAACTTGTCCATTTATTATTTCATTCCATACCCAAAAACTTAATTTTTAAATCTAAATAAATCTCTTTTATAATTTATAATATATTCATAAAAATCAATAAATAAATAAAAACTTTTGATATTAACACTTTATATTACTAGCATACCCTCAAAACTAGGGATGGGAACGCCAAGCAAAATGAAGATTATATATGTTGGAAAATATTTGTTTTTAAACTGCAATTGGTTGTACTATTATTATTCATCTTCTTTCAATGTGTTTTTTTAAATCTATATATTCCATGGATGTCGTCATTATCTAATTC
>ML778436.1:956339-985904 GCA_009831015.1 Picea engelmannii | reverse complement strand
CAGTCTTCTTGAGTAACCCTCAAGAAGAGAGACTGCCCTAGACCACTCCCCATGTTAACCACAATGGGAAGTCACTGTCTATGATACATCAACAATCAGACTACTTCCCATGTTAACCACAATGGGAAGTGATTGTCTGTCAGAAATCTCAATCCACTTTCCGAAGAGGAAAGCATCTGTCCAAGATGAACTATTTTTCAAATTTAAAAATGAATGTCTTCAATAATGTTTTCAGTGCTCCCTCCTAACTTGGAGAGTCATTTATTCCTTTTTCAATAAGAAGGAAGTTGTTTCCACGAGCTCCAGCTTGAGTACGCAAACTCTTTCATATTGGATAGAAGCTTTACCAAAATGTCTTCTTATCTGCTCATCTATGGAGATATGTATTGGAGAATCATTTTCTCCTTTCTAGACTTCATCATGGATAATGTAATGCTTGATTTCAAATGTACTTTAGTCTGGAACACTATGAAGGCTTCATGTAGATCTCAACAATAGAGTATATCATAGTTGGAAAAACCGGAACATATCCATGTGGCACTTCTTCTATCATCGTGAGATCTGATCTACTGAGTAGTCATCTTGATGTTATAGGAAATCTTCACCACGCTTATGTTGTGCACTGGAGGTTCTACACCAAGTTATCTTCTTTTATCTGCATACAAGAGTCTCCTTCTGGTATGCCTCAAAGTCTTGAGATTGCTCTTCATACACTCTTTATTCAAATTCTTTGGAGAACATTCTTTGTATTCATCTGATGTAGAACTCCAACTTATGGATGTTGCGGATGATATAATGACTCATGTGGAGATAAGTCTGGTTTACTGGAATAAGTAATCATCATAATCTTCTCCCTCCATCTGGGAGAACCTCTAGTTCTAGATCTTCGTAATGCTATCATTCATAAGTCTTCCATACACTATTCTTCATCACGACTTTCAGTTCCTCTACTTGATTGCTTTTATTGAGTTTATATCAGACTGACAATCTTATGATTCTTGATACAATGACTGGTTGTTATGGATTTTCTTTCTTTCTTGGAATCTTCATGTTCTTCCTTGTGTTTAGCTCCTGGGACCATGGAGTAGGTTTCATTCCCTAAAGATTCCATTTCTTTCTTTTATTATAGGATCACGGATGTGGATGGACAACCAGGAATACTTAGAGGCTTTTCTTCGAAGAAGTCTTCTTCTGCGGTTGAACTAAACACGTACCATCTTTTATGGCTACTACTATGGATATATACTTCATCATTTTCAATGGATCATAGGATTAGATCCCTCCTAACCCTTGCTTCATGTAAGAGTGCATATAATCGGATCCCTCCGTCTAACAGAGTCCACGCTTCCATCTGCATCCTTATTGTCTTTTGCAATATATAATTGGTTCTCTTGTCTAACAGAATCCATGCTTTCGTCTTGTTGTCTTCTACAAAACGTCATAAGTCTTTTTCCAATTTTCTCTCGATTGTTGACTTCTTTTTGTCTTTGCTTCTTCTAAGTCTCTTCATGATTGATTCCACTTAACCTGCAATAGCTTCCACATGATTTGTATTTCATTCGTTCATGTGTATTATCTAATGATATCTATTTTCGTCTTGTTTGTTCTTTCATAGGTATAGTTCTTCTTGGAACACATTATCTTCCAAGAGATAGATATACAAGATATGTACAGAGACGATGCAAACAAGATATGTACAAGAAATAAAAAGAGTGTTGTTACCTTTTATAAAAATAAGTCTCTTCCATCCTGCTCAGTCTTCTTTGTAGGTTCCTTTTCTTCAGCGATTGATGCTTCGTGTTTCTCCTTCCTTTTATTTAGCTCGGGACAATGATTCTTGTAGTGACCATACTTTCGACAGTTGAAGCATTGCACTTCTGAAATGTCTTTTTCTTGATTTGGCTTCATCCTTGAACCAAACTTCCTTTTGTTCCTGAAGTTCTTGAATCTTGTTGTGAAAGCTTGATCGTCGTACTTCTTTTGGGGTTTCTCTTTTGCATTGATCCTTGATTCTTTTTTATCACAGCAAGACAAAAGTTCTTCAAATGTCGGATACTCCTTCCTTGTGTTCATGCTTACGGCAAATGCATCCCATGTCTTGGGAAGACCATTGAGTACTATGTTCACTAGTTCCTTCTCTGAAGTGATCTCTTCAATAGCTTGTACTTGATCTCTTAACTAGGAGATCCTTACAAAGTATGATGTTATGTTGTCATCCTCATTCATCTTCATGTCACGGAGCTCATTCTCCAGACTCATAACTTGTTCAATGTTTCTGACTGAGAAGAAATTTGTTAGGGCATCGTACATCTTCTTTGATGAGTCAAGATGGGAGATGTATGGTATCAAGTGGTGTTTTATAGAATCCACTATGATACTCATGGAATTGATGTCAACATATTTGAACTTTTCCATAGCTACAACATTCTGTGGTTCCTTTTCTTTTCCTTCTTCAAACTTTGGTTTCACGATATTTCCTTTCATGATATCCAACACTTTATTCTTCGCAAGGATGAGATCAATCCTTGTCTTCCATGCTCTGAAGTTAGAGGCTCCATCTAACTTGTTCTCTGACTTCATAGAAGAAGGCATGGATGCTTTGACTTGGTCAAACCCTAGATTTGACCAAAAACTCAAGCTTCACATCTTGGTTTGCTGAGAGTATCAGGGAATGCGCTAGGCTAGAGCACACTGACCTATCCGGAGATTAGGTCAATCCATTCACTTAAGGTGTCTCAACAAGAGTTTTAGGGTTTTTGCAACTGCTCCTGCTAGTAACCCTAGCGGCAGTGTCTTGGAAACTGCTTCTGCTAGTAACCCTAGCGGTAGTTCCTCAACGAGCTCAATATCCTAGCGGCTATGTTTCCTTCCAGTGTTTAGACTGAATGAAGGAGGTGTGGGCCCATAACCTGTTATAATATAGAATATTTTKCTCTTTTTACCATKGACGATACCCTCGTCACCCAACCATAGGCCGAAGCCACCCTCCGAGCACCTTAACCTTGACTGAGAATTACTCCGGAAGAAAACCCTAGGCTAGATATCCAAACAGGGTGTAGCGCATCTTCCTCCAAGGATAGTGCACCAACAATAGCTAATCAGATATTCCAAACCTTATCCAAGAGATAATTCAAGCCAACACTAAAACTGGTTGTTGTAGCAGCTACACCTGCAGCTCTCCTCCACATGTGCGCACCAAACTGGGAACTGCAGTGAATACTAATTGCTCTCTGCAATTCTGAGATGTGTCAAATGAGAACTGGAGCCCTGTATTTATAGTGGTTCTGCCAGATTTGTTGGGGCTGACTTCTCCTTCTGGGTACATGTCTGTTCAGTATATTATTATTATTATTTATGGCTGACTTCTTCTCTTAGAGGCTAATAACCTAATATAAATTATCTTCTTGAGCCGACAAGACTTCTAGGGTTATTAGCCAACTCATTAGGGTTTTCTCTTGCTTTCTGGAGTCTTCTATTCTCGTCAGGTTTACACATGGAGGTAAATACCTCCAGCAACTACCATAATATTAACAATAATGTTGAATTATTGTAACTTCGAAGAATATTCTACTTATATTTGAGTCATTATTGTATAGATCAAATCCCATTTTGTCGATTCGGGTCTTGTATAAGAAATAATCCCCTTTTGTGGATTGATCAAGTTGGGTCTTGTATAAGATCAAATCCCCTTTTGCGGATTATTCAACATGTATTTGTATGGTGGTATTTGTAAATTCGGCCCATAGTAATTGTAAAGTGGTTTTAGCCACTTCTAGGAGAAGTTGGCTCCACCAAGTGAAGAAACACAACCCTAGGCCACCTCACAACTTGTATTTATATGTGAGGATGGTGTCTCATTTGAACACACTCACTCACTCATCTAGTGCACATATCTTGAAGGTAGTTGCAGTTGCAGGAAGAATTCTAACGAAGGAGAAGAGAGGTGCACGCTTGGTCTTGGTTTGTCTTTGGTGTTTTGGTCTTAGTCTTGGCATTGTACTGGCAAACTATTATTGAGGAAGTTTTGTTGGGTTTTATTCCCCATGTGGGTTTCCCATAATAAAATGTTGCGTACCTTGTGATTATGTTTCTTTCAGTGATCCTCTATATACTGTTTTTTTGGAAATGCATTGAATAACCTAATAACAACAGTAAAAACTTAACATGGTATCATAGATTGACTAATTAGACCATCTTTCACTGGGTATCTTGACGTTTTTGTTATCATACAAGAAATTTAGGGCTTTTCATTGCAAAAGAATTTTTTACCAAAGACCACCTAGGGAAGTGTGGCTTGCCCTAGCGCATCTTTTGGCAGCTTGAGTGAACCTTTTCAGTGGCTGGATTCTCCAAAAAGTCAAACCCTAATTTTGACTGTTACCAAAAACCAGGAAACTAGAACCAATACCAATCCAGAATTGTGTAGGTCAAGTTCCAAGGAGAAAACTTGGAATTTTCAGAAACAGTCTGCTCCATCAAACTTGCCTCAATCCAACGCATCTCCTAGTAAGTTCAGTTTAATTTTCTGAGCACTTTCATTTTCTGGTCATTTGATTAGCTCCAATCAAGATGTCTACAAGCACCAAGCTTATTGACAAGTTAGAAGGTGTGGAAAATTCATGTGCCTGGAAGTATAGAATTGGACTCATTCTTGAAGAGCATAACCTTGCAAAATTCATAAAATAAAATGTATTGGAACATGGAGAATATGAAGCCAAAGAGAAGTACAAGAAGGATATGATTAGGGATAAAAGAATATTTGCAGATTCCATTAAAAACCMCTTGATCGCTCAAGTGTCTTCTAAGAATAATCCAAAAGATATGTTTGACTCCCTAATTAGAATGTATGAAGGAAGGAACATCAACTGGAAGATGAACTTGAGAACCCAACTCAAGAATACAAGAATGCAAAAAGGAGAAACAATTCAAGAATATTTCTGTAGGGTTTATTAATTAAAGGAACAGTTAGAGGCAATTGGAGACAACTTAGATGAAGATGAACTCGTGATGAAAACTCTTAATGGTCTCACAAAACCTTGGGATGCCTTCATCCAAATTATTTGTCCAAGAAAAGAGAAACTCCAATTTGACAGTTTATGGGAAGAATGTGTTCAAGAAGAAGCAAGAGTCGCTAACCGAGAAGCCATTGTATTAAGAGCTGAAGATCAAGCCCTAGCTGCTCATGCTAAGGGTGGAAAGGGAAAGTCTCATTTTCAAAAGGAGACTCACTTTCATAAAGAGTCTCCCTCTCCAAAGAGATTCCAGAAATATCATAAAAGTCAAAGAAGGCAAAAAGATTTGTCTTCCTACCAGTGTTATCATTGTGATAAAATGGGACACATTGCTAAGAATTGCCTAGCCAAAAGGGAAGAATACAAGAAGAGAAATAACAAAAGACAACATGCCCATTCAACTGAAGATGATGAGCCACCCAAGAAGTTAGTTAAAGAAGATATTGAAGAATATGTTTTGTTTTATGCTCTCTTAGTATCTGTGACACCTGGAGAGGATACTTGGCTCATAGATAGTGGTGCCTTCAAACACGTTACAGGTTAGAAGAACACTCTCTTCGGTCTTGTAGAGAAAAACTCCTCCCGGAAAGTTTCACTTGGAGATGATTATCAATACCCAATCAAAGGATTTGGAGAAGCCACCTACAATCTTGATCCAGGAACTCTGATGAGAATGAAGGATGTACTCTATGTACCAAGTTTGAAAAAGAACTTACTTTCTATTTATGCTCTATATAACAAATATTTCATGTTGCATCCGTAGATGGTGAAGTTCTTATGTGGTCTAAAAGAAATACTATAGAAGATGCAGTTATTGGAATAGAAGAAGGTGGTTTGTACAAGTTAAAGGGCCACTCAGATGTAGCCTTGACTCACTCTACTAGACATCCTTATGAACTTTGGCATAGAAGGATAGATCACATCAACTACAAAGCCTTACCATATGTGAGCAAGGTAGTTACAGGTTTACCAGAACTAAATTTTGATCATGAAGGTGTATGCAAGGGATGCTCACAATGAAAGAACACAAAGAATCCTTTTCCAAAGACCGAGAATAAAGCAGAAGGAATTTTGGAACTTGTCCACTCAGATATATGTGATCCAATGCCATCAACCTCTCTAAGTGGGTATGTATACTATGTATTATTTATTGATGATTACTCTCATAAAACTTGGATTTATTTCTTGAAGTCAAAAGGTGAAGTACTTGGAAAGTTCAAGGAATTCAAATCCTTGGTAGAAAACCTCTCCAAAAGGAAAATCAAGAAACTCTGGTCAGACAATAGAGGAGAGTACACTTCAAATGAATTTGGAAGCTTTTGCAGAGATGTCAGGATTAAGAGGGAGCTCACCACTCCCTATAATCCTAAATAAAATGGTGTGGAAAAAACAAAGAATAGAACGATTATGGAAGCAGTAAAGACTATGATTCATGATCAAGATCTTCCAATGCACTTATGGGTCGAAGCAGCAAGAACAACAGTATATATCCAGAAAAAATTATCCCATAGTGCACTTGGATTCAAAAACCCCGAAGAAATGTTCACCGGAAAGAAGCCAGAAGTAAGCCATCTCTAAATATTTGGTTGTTCATTATTTGTACACATTCTGAAAGAAAAGAGAACTAAGTTGGATCCTTCAGAAAAGAAGGGAATATTTGTTAGATACTGTGAAGTCTCTAAGGCCTTAAGAATCTACATATTGGGTTACCATCATATTGAGATCAGCAAAGACGTAACATTTGATGAAGATGCAACACTCAAGAGATCGAGGAAATTCCATTTAGAATAAGTGTATGAAGAAGAACCTGTAGCTCCCAGAGTTTCAAAACCCATGAAAGAAGTTGCAGTTACCCATGATGATGAGATTCTAGAAGTTCATGATATGATAGAATCTTGAGAACCTCCCCATATGACGATCTCTCACAAGATAAATCTAACTTGGGCAAGAGAACTTATTCAAGATTCGGAGAAGTATGGTGCCTTAGAAGGAACCATGAGACAAAGCAAGAGACCTAAGACATTCTACAGCTATGTGGCCTTCATGTGTGATTTCATAGATAAGGAACTTACTTTCTTCGAAGAATTTGTTCAGAAGAAAGAATGGATGAATGCCATGACAAAAGAATACCAATCCGTTATAAAGAATGATGTGTGGGAAATAGTTCCCAAGCTAAAGAAAAAAGATGTGGTATCTTCCAAGTGGATATACAAAATAAAACACGCAACAAACAGAATTGAAAAATATAAGGCAAGCTTTGTGGCTCATGGATTTTCTCGAAAGGAAGGTATTGAATATGAAGAAACATTTTCTCATGTAGCAAGATACACTTCTGTCGGAACCATCATAGCTCTTGCAGCCAAAATGAAGTGGAAGTTGCACCAGATGGATGTGAAAACAACTTTCTTAAATGTTGTTATTGAAGAAGAAGTGTACATAGAAAAACCACAAGGGTTTGAAGTTGAAGGTAGAAAAACTCATGTTTGTGGGTTGAAGAAAGATTTGTACGGGTTGAAGCAAGCTCTGAGAGCTTGGTATGGCAGAATTGACATTTTCCTGACGAGCTTGCGCTTTACCAAGAGAAAATTTGATTCTAATATTTGCTTCAAAGTTATGAATGATGAGCCAGTTGTATTGCTACTATATGTGGATGACTTATTCTTGACAGGAGAAGAAAATATCATCACAGATTGCAAAAGGAAGGTCGCTACAGAATTTGAGAGGAAAGACCTAGGCCCGATGCATTATTTCTTAGGTCTTGAAGATTGGCAGAGCCCAAAGATCTTTCTTAACCAATGGAAGTATGCAGTTGAAATACTAAAGAAGTTTGACATGTTGGAATGTAAAGCCGTGGCCACACCCATGGAGATGAATTTGAAGCTCATGGTTGATACTTCGTTCGAGTTAGTTGATGCCACTCTATATAGACATATTGTTGGTTTGTTGATGTATCTAACGAATACCAGGCTAGATATATTCTTTGTTGTGAACACCTTGAGTCAGTATCTGGTGGAGCCCAAACGTGTTCCCCTTGTAGTTGCAAAGCATGTGATGAGATACCTTAAGGGTACGTTGGATTATGGTCTATGTTATACTGGAGATCATGACTTCAGACAATATGGTTATACTGATTCAGATTGAGTTGGAAGTGTTTCGGAGAGAAGGATCACTTCAGGTTGTTGTTTCAATTTGGGTTCAACCATGACTTCATGGAAAAGTAGGAAGAAAACTAGTATTTCTCTCAGCACAATAGAAGAGGAGTAGATTGCAACATGTTTCGCCAGTTGTGAAGCCATATGGCTTAGAAATTTTTTGACAGGTTTGTTCGATCTGGAGATGGAAGCTACCATGATTCTATGTGATAACCAGAATTGCATAAAGAAGACAAAGAACCTAGTGTTCCATGATAATACGAAGCACATAGAGATACGATATTACTACATTAGTGACATGGTGCAGAAGGGAGTTGTAAAGCTCCAATATGTTGGCATGGATGAGCAGGTTGTAGATGTGTTGACTAAGCCTCTGTCTCATGTGAAGTTTGAGTACTTCTGAGACAAGATTGGTTTAGTCCTAAAGGACCTCCCTCGAAAGGGGGAGTGATGTTGATGATACTATGGTATCCTGACCAACAACGGGTAGCTCAGTTAGGATTTTATATCCTAGGGGACTAATCATCCTTGGGAAGATCCTGAAGGTCTAGTAAGGACGGTCTGTCACAGTACCTGTGCATGTATATTCCAGTTGTGGTCAGTAGTGGTAGCTCATTTAGGATTCTATATCCTAGGGAATCTTATGATTCATGGGCAGATCCTGAAGGTCCATTAAAGATGGTCTGTCATAGTACCACATATGTTGTTGTTGATGCATCTACCTTATTCTTTTTCCACATATATAGATGTTGACATTTTTGTTCCAAATTCATGTTGTTGATGTTGATGTTCCAGCTTCATGTTGTTGATKATGATGTTGTTACTCCAGCTCCACGTTGTAAATGATGACGATGGTCAGTTTCTACTCATGTTGATGATGAGAAAAACTTCCAATGATTTATAGATGTGTTGGTCGGTGTTAGATATGTTGATGATGATKATGCCCTCTCCTTCTCTTGATGATGTTATATTGGGTCATGTCAGTAGAACACCCTTCTCATTAAGGGGGAGTGTTGAATTATTGTAACTTCGAAGAATATTCTACTTATATTTGAGTCATTATTGTATAGATCAAATTCCCTTTTGTGGACTGATTAAGTCATGATCCGTATTTATGAGCGAAACGAAATGAAACCATAGATTTATGATATTAACATAGAGACATAGTGAACAATAACAGAGATACAGTAAAACTTGGCTTATATTAAATAAGAACTATGCTGAAAACTGTAAAATGCAGACTGAAAACAAGCTTGCTAGAATGGTGGCAACTTATCTCTGAGAAGAAATGTGACGAATACGCTCGTTCGCAAGAAGATGAGTACAATGAGGATCTGAAGGGATTTTTACAATAAACATGAATGAAAAAACTCTAGACATCCAAAAACCTAACCCTGGGAGATGAAGCGCCAAAAGTCATGTGGGCCCTGTTGGGGTAAGTTAGAACATTAACTTCCATGGGTCGTAACTTTTGCATACGATCTTCGTTTAGGGTGCACGATAGCTTGTTGGAAAGGTATTGACGAGGATCTTCATTTAGGGGGCTCAATAAAAGCCTTTGGATTTCATTATGGTTCCTGATTGTGAAAAATCAACGTTTAGGCCCTCAAAATGGCCCTTGAAGTTCAGGAACCAAAAAACAACTAAAAATAATAAGTTGACAAAAAATTGTTTTGAGCCAGTTGGACAAGATGGGTGGCCACCAAGATCCTCCTGGATCAATTCGGGTCTTGTATAAGATCAAATCCTCTTATGGATTGGTCAACATGTATTTGTATGGTGGTATTTGTAAAGTCGACCCCTAGTAATTGTAAAGTGGTTTCAGCCACATCTAGGAGAATTATGCTCCATTAAGTGAAGAGACACAACCCTAGCGCCACCTCGCAACCTTTATTTATATGTGAGGATGGTGTCTCATTTGAACACACTCACTCACTCATCTAGTGCGCATATCTTGAAGACAGTTGCAATTGCATAAATGTTAAGAACCAAATATCAAAATAGCATAAAAAAACCTCAGAATAAGTACTCAACGCCTTGAAAAAGAAAGAATTTCAGATAATAAGCTTTTTTGAGGGGGAAACCTCCTTATACACCACATAAATTTACAAATACAAGATGATATAAAATGAAAATGTCTCCTTGGTATTAATAGGAGACTAGGAGGTACAATTACAACTAATGGACCCAAGCCGACATAAATAAAATAATAATACGAATGTAATATGCCCCAATTAAGGGGTAATGTGCCACTATTTAGGGCTTAACAAGCCCCTCCCCTTCAGACAAGTGTTGTCTGCAATGCTTGAGTAATTATGGATGTTTTTGTATAAAAAACTCATCTTCCCAAGTGGAATTTTGAGCAGGTAGTTTCCTCCACTTAATGAGATTATCTTAAATGGATCTATTCCTTAGCTAGCGAATTCTTGTGTCAGTGATAGCTTCGGGCTCCAATATGATTTTTCCTTCCTCGTCAAGTTCTGGAAATATAGTTTGAACTGGAATTTTGTCACCTATAACCTTCTTTAAGCATGAAACATGGAAAACTAGGTGTACTTGCGAAGATGTAGGCAACTCCAATGCGTATGCCATAATACCAATCTTTTGAAACACCTTATAAGGGACATAGTACTTTGGTAATAATTTATTATCCTTCTTACCTTGCTTGAGGGACATTTGCTTGTATGGTTGTAGTCTAAAAAATACCCAATCCCCTACTTCAAAACTTCTTTCACTACGATGTTGATATGCTTGTTGTTTCATGTGATTGTGTGTCATGGTCAAGTTGTCCTTTAAGAGTTGGAGAACTTGTTGTTGATGCTCTATGTGATCTTCCACTGCTTGAACCTTAGATTTTTATTTTAGAGAAGAAGTGATGGAAGGTGGGTGATATCCATAGAGTGCCATAAATGGTGTCATTTTTGTTACAGTATGAAAGGAAGTTTTATACCATCGTTCTACCAAGGGTAACCACTTGAACCATTGTGTTTTTTTATCAGAGACAAAGCAACGAAGGTAGCCTTCCAAACATTTGTTCACTATCTTGATTTGTCCATCATATTGAGGATGATAAGATGAGCTATGAGACAATTGAGTACCCAAACAAGAAAATAATTATGTCCAAAAATGTCTAGTGAAGATGGGATCTCTTTCACTTACAATTATCTTTGGGCTTCCATGTATATTTTGAACTGTCTCCATGAATGCGGTGGTAATTGTAATGGCTTAGAAAGGATGAGAGAGTGCACAAAAGTGTTTGTACTTGTTCAGTCTATCAACAATCAACATGATGACACTCTTTCCTTCAGACTTCGGTGACCTTGTGTTGAAATCCATGGAAGCCTCCTCCCAGCGTTGAATTGGGATGGCTAATGGTTGTAAAAGACTCGAGGTCTTAATTGTTTCCACCTTATTTTGTTGGCAAACCAAACATTCTGCCACAAACCTTTGAACGTCAGTTTTAAGGCCATCCCCAAAAAATTCCTTCTTGACCCTATGGAAGGTCTTCAAAAATCCTGAGTGCCCTCCTACCGAAGAGATGTGCAATTCCAAGAGTACCTTTTGTTTGAGTTGGGAGTTCTTACATAAATATAAGCTATCTTTGTACCATAATGAATCATTTTTCCATGTAAATGTATCTAATGCACTGGAGTCTTGTTGCAACCTTTGAATGAGAGTCCAGACATTTTTGTCATTCTTCCATTCATCCCTCGCTTCTATTATCCAATTGGGTTGTATGATCGAGATAGCATAGAGAAAGGCCTCAACATCTTCATCCTTTCTTGAGAGTGCATCTGCCACAACATTTTGCTTCCCTTTTTTGTAGATGATTTAAAAATCATAACCCAACATCTTGGTCACCCATTTTTGTTGTTCTTTTGAACATAGTCTTTGTTCCAAGAAGTATTTAAGACTATCATGATCTGTTTTGACCTTGAAGTGCCTACCTATTAGGTAAGGGCGCCATTGCTTCAATGCATGTAGTATTGTCATTATTTCCTTCTCATAAATGGGTTTGTGTAAGTCCTTTCCCTTGAGTGGTTGACTTTCAAAAGCAAGGGGCCTTCCTTCTTGCATTATAACAACACTTATGCCATTTCCTGAGGCATCGCATTCCACAATAAAGGTTTTTATGAACTTTGGTGTGTTCAAAACAAGATTTTTGCACATCGCCTCTTTCAGTTGTTCAAAATCCTGAGTTTCCTTTGAAGTCCATGAAAATGCATCCTTCTTAGTTAATGTCGTTAAAGGTGATGTTATCTTTCCATAGTTCCGAACAAACTTGTGGTAGTAACCTGTCAAACCCAAAAATCCTCTAAGATTCTTCAATGTTTTGGGAATCGGCCAGTCCGTCATGGCCTTAATCTTGTTAGGGTCTACCTTGACACCTTCATGAGATACAATATGACCGAAATAATCTACCTCCTTCACCCCAAAGAAACATTTGGATGGTTTGGCATATAGTTGTTGCTCCTTTAGTAGTTGTAGCACCTTGTCAACATGTCAAACATGATCCTCCCAAGACTTGCTATTGATTATATATCATCAAAAAATACTAACACAAATTTTCGAAGGAAGGGCTTGAAAATGGAATTCATCAACACTTGGAATGTGGAAGGTGCATTCGTAAGGCCAAAATGCATGACCAAATATTCATAATGGCCTTCATGAGTTCATAATGTTGCTTTTGGGATATTTGCTTTCTTCATTCTAATCTAATGATACCCAGAATGGAGATCCAACTCTGTGAAGTAGATTGATCCATGTAGTTCATCTAACAATTCATCAATGACGGGAATGGGAAACTTATCTTTAATAGTGATCTTGTTGATCTCTCTATAATATGGACGCATACGCCATGAGCCCACTTTCTTTAGTACCATTACCACCGGTGCAGAGCAAGAACTTTGGCTAGGTCTAATAATGCTGACCTCTAACATTTCTTCAACCATATGTTCAATTTCACTCTTCTGGGCATAAGGGTATCTGTAAGGCCTGATGTTAGGAGGAACACTCCCAGTAATTAGGTGAATAGCATGATCATGATTTCGAGTGGGTGGAAGACCTATGGGAATATCTTCAAATACTTTGGAATTCTTATCAATGATCCCTTGGAGAACTAGATGAGTAGATGGCTTAGAGGTTTGAAGATCTAGTGAGCATAGATATACAATTACACCCTGATGCCCCTTTTTCAACAATTTTTCCATGCCATTAGAGATTATCACCTTATTGGGTTTCCCTGTGATACCCCTTAACTCAATTTCCTTTCCTTCCAATGAAAATTTCATGAAAATTATTGAAAATTAAAAGCCATTGTTCCCAACGATTGTAACCATTGGACTCCTAGAACGATATCAGCACCACCCATGGGTATAGAAATCATTCAACTATTCATTACATATTCCCACATAGTAAGATTGATCTTATGGAATTTTCTTGAGCAATTCATAGTTCCTCCATTTGCAATCATTACTTGAAACTCTAGCGCTGGATATATAAAGCAATTGAGAGATTTGGCAAATTTATAGTGAATGAAATTATGAGTACTACCAGAATCAATTAGGACTATTCCCTTCTTTTTTTTGATATATCCTTCGATCTTTAGGGTTTTAGGAGTGTTAATTCCAGCCAATGCATTACATGATATCGTGGGAGTCAACTCTTTAGAAGAAATATCTTCTATGTTTTCATCTGGAGATGGTTCTTGTTCTTCTTCCTCTTCACAATCTACGTAGAATAATTTCTTCTCACCACACTTATGTCCCTTACTGTACTTGTTGTCACAATTAAAGCATAAACCTTTTGTTTTTCTTTCCTCCAATTGTTGAGGTGTCAACCTTGTAGGTTGAAGTGTTTTAGAAGAAGGAACAATATTCTCTCGATAGATGTTAGGAGTGGTCCTTCAAGTAGCCATAGCCATGTTTTTACTTTCAACATTTCTTGCCACCCTGAACGCATTCTCCAATGGTTTGTATTCCTAAAGACGAACCTCATGTTGAATGTTATCCTTTAAAGTTCCTATGAATACATCAATCAGGTGCTCATCTGGAATATCTGTTACCTTTATATTCAATCTTTGGAATTTCTCAATGTGATTCGCAATTGAACCCTTTTGCTTGAGATTTATCAATTGGCTAAAGAAGGTATTGCTCCTTGTATCCTCATAGTGTGCTATCATTTCTTCCGTGAAAATTGTCCAAGTGACAAGCGATTTGCGAGAACAAAGCCATCGATACCACACAAATTGATTGGGTTCTAAATATAAAGAAGTAATTCATACCTTTTGTATGTGTGGCACATCATGTAGATCAAAGAATTGCTCCATCTGAAGTATCTATGTGATTGGATCCTTACCATCAAACTTCCTCATATCGATCTTAGGAAAGTGGTTGGTCTTGAACCCAAAGTTGGAGTTTCTCCAGTCTTGATTCATGTTCCTTGTGTCCTCATCATGAATTTCATGGGATACATTTTCACTTTCAGGTGGCCTCCCTATTAGGAAATTTTTCAATCCTTCAATGATCTCCCTTTTTAAACCATCCATCTTGGTATCCATTATTCCCTCCAACTTAGCTTCAGTTGAATCCATCATCTCTTATAGTTCCTCTTTTGTTACTATCTTCTTTTGTAAATCATTTATGTCCCTGCACATTTCTTCACCTTCATCAAGAGTCCAAGTAGGACCATCAAAAGAATTATTTGGTTTAGAAATTCCCTTTTTTGGTGGCATGTTGGTCAAGTATCACTTTTAAACCTTGATTTCGAGGTAGTTATGCTAGACAATCTTTCTTTTGTTGTATCTCCAAAATTTTGGCCCTTCTAGGATTGAAAATTTCCATTTTGTATTTCTCTGATACGTCTTCTCTGCAATGCCACAGGTATGATCAAAATTGGATGTGCCAAGTGGAAGTTATAATTCCCCACACCTTGTTGATTTTTGTCCCTTCCAGGAGAGCGTACTTGTAAAGCATGCCAAGAGCACAATATCTGATATTTGATTTTGAAACTTGCACCAAAAATACTAAAGATTGTCCATTATCCAATGCAAGTGGTCTCACTTAATTTGGATACTCACGTATCATTGTTTTACCGAGAACACATGTTTGAGACTAGTTAATCTGACTAGTCAGATACCCTATCTTACACAGGGTGTCTCTACAAAAGTAGGATGATCAATAAGCTGAAATTTTTATCACAACTACCTTGATAATTTCTCTGAATATCCTCTAGGTTTCAGGGTCTGAAACATCACAGAAAAAATTTTATAGCAAAAATTTTGCGATGACTAAATTCAGGATGATTCAAGAACCCTATCTTACACAGGTTATATATCTGAACGTACAAGGCCTCATGAGATGAAATTTGAACCCCAAGTACCTTGATCTGTCTACTAGATATCTTCCAAGGATTTCCTTCTTAAACGTCGTAGAAAACAAGTTATAGAAAAAATACCAAGGTGTCTCAGATGCAACAGCGAAACCCCAAGACCTTGAGCTCTGATACCAAATGTTAAGAACCAAATATCAAAATAGCATAAAAAACCTTAGAATAAGTACTCAACCCCTTGAAAAAGAGAGAATTTCAGACAATAAGCCTCTTTGAGAGGGAAACCTCGGGGGAAACCTCCTTATACACCACATAAATTTACAAATACGAGATGATTCCAAATAAAAAGGTCTCCTTGGTATATATAAGAGACTGGGAGGTATAATTACAACTAATGGACCCAAGCCGACATAAATAAAATAACAATACTAATGTAATATGCCCCAATTAAGGGGTTATGTGCCACTATTTAGGGCTTAACAAGGAAGAAGTCTAATGAAGGAGAAGAGAGGCACATGCTTGGTCTTGGTCTGTCTTTGGTGTTTTGGTCTTAAAAATGAAAAACTAGCAAAATAGCTATGTGATTTTAGAGATAAGAAACTCCTACACTATGTAAACAAAATATTATGTAAATGTAGTTATGTGATTTTAGAGATTAGAATATGCTACAATGTGTATACAATATATTATGTAAATTATACAAAATACAAAGTAATATAACTTTGACTAACATAAAACTAAATCAAGGTTTCAAATATAATATCCAAAAAAATCCATGATCATAGAACAATACATTAGAATTTTAACAAGTTAATTTTATTAGATAATAATAATAGTAATGATAATAAACATGTTTTATAAGACATTATTTAATAAAATATAACTATAACTTTGTGGAACCTGTTAAATCATGTCACAACCTAGTATCGATGGAATTGCCTCTATCCATTAATGGATTTCTTGGGCCTGCAATACAACTTTTTTTTCCACATAAAATTCCACTTTATATTCATATTGAAATATAAATTGTTCATTACAAAAATAACACCATCCAAGTAACCCCATTACATCTGAAAGAAATACCACTAGGCCTATGGATACGTCCATCTAGCTAGTAAATGCCACAAATACCCAACCTAGCTTGGATATTCAATCCAAGACAACTAGAAAAACCAAAAGCCTCACCAAGACTTCGACTTGTCTACCTAACAGACTCCCAGCAAAAAGAAAGCATACTACAAAGGCTAGAAAATATGTAAAAACATATGAGGACTTTCATGATCCCCAACACATTGATAATATTCAATTTTCCCAGGGGCCTTTAGGAGCGTTTATTTTGATAGGTTGTTCGCTCTTATATTTTCTTCTTGAAACACATGCTGAAAAGTAATATTTTGGAAAATCTTCATAAGATCGATAATTTTGTCCTTCCAACACTCCAAAGTAATCACCTAAAGACAACCCTTGCCCCGCAACCAATCAATGACAATATTTGAGTCTCCCTGAACAAAAAGCTTTGAAATAGGAAACCGATTAGCTAAAGTGAGAAGTGCCCGAGATCCCTGTTATCCCCCACTTTCAGGGATAACTAGGAGATCATGTCTCGAGGCCCACAAGTCCTAGACATGGAGTATCGAGAGCAGGATTAACTATAGCATGGCCTTGGAGGGCCCACCTTTTTTCTCTTCCAGCATCTTTATCCTGTCAGCAGCAGCAGCAATGTCCACCACCATCGGCTTGGTCCTGTGTCAGAGAGGGTTCTTGCTTCATGAGGTAATTAGTTCAGGTATCATGGTATGTGTCACTTTAATCATCAAAACCATTGAATGTATGCATCTGATTCCTTTTATTTCTAACAATTGTTTGGACATTACACTTGCCCACTTGACCATCTTTTGGGGATTGATGGGATATCCTAGTAAGTCTGTGTCTGTTGGTTTTGGTTAGCCACTAGGGGTTGTCTCTGAAAATCCATCGTCCGCTCCTTTCACAGCTTCACTTTTCCATCTTGTTTCCCGCTCACCTATCCCTTTCCACTTGTCCGAGCACTGGGTTGACCTATTTTGGGATTGCATCTTATCTAGTGGGAAGAAGGGGCTAAAGGCCCAGAATGTAAAAGCAAGCTGGTAAAAGATAAAATCCTAAGAATAAAACCTTGAGATGCTTTGCCCAGGGATCCCTAAGAAAGCAATAAAAGGCTTCTCAATAAGAAACAAGCGGGACCCTAAAAATAATAAATAAATAAAACAAGACCTAACCAGAGGATAGGGGGCCTCATCACGAGCCAACCTATTAGGTCCACGGGTACCTAACAGTATGACATTGTCATCAGTTGGTTACCATGCCAAGGCAATGACCTTTGGTTGCATGGCTAAGGGAAAGGTGGTTTCATCACGAGCCAGCCTTATCATTTCTGTGAAAGTACTTGTGGGTAACGTTGTCACCATTGGTCACCATGCCAGGGCAGTGTCCCCTGATTATCTCTTGAGCAAAAAAGAAATGAAAAGCAATAAAAAATGAAATAACAAAAAATAATAAAAGGCGTGAATGGGCTTGGAAAGAATTGCATCCATGATAAGTACAACTCGCCTTCTACAACGGCACCCACTGGTAACTTCTTGCATCCTTGGCCTTCATTACACCCACCTGCTTGGACATCCCTTGACCACTTCATCCACTTACATGGCAGGGGTCTCTTCTGGGAACTTCCCTTATTCAGTGGACACTAGCCCAATAGGATGCCTTGCCCTTTTCCCAGACTTTTATAGTAGGTTTGCGTAACGTCTTTGAGTTATTGACTGATCTATTAGGGGTTGTATGCATGTGTTTATTAATATTGATGATGAAATGTGATTGACATTGCTATGATCCCTGTGACTGATGAGCCCATATAGGGCGTAGCTTTTGATGTGCAGGACCATACCCGACGAACAGGTACCATCTTGGACTGGTACACATGGGAAGATGATCAGTTTGGACCTCCATGGGGTTGAAGAGCCCATCAGGTGGATGTTGAGACCCCATCAGGGGGGAGATACGGGATAGAGATGGATCCAGAGCTTTGCACCAGAGGAGAAGAGGACATTCCATTAGAGGCACCCCAACAAAGCTTGACCTAAGGGGGATGACTCTTTCTCAGTGGACCGTTGGCCTTGGGAGGCCTAGGACGTCACCATCTTGACCATGACATCACCCAGCATCATGGATGTTTTGGGGGGCAGACTAGGCAGCAGTGGCACATGTGGCAGGTTGGAGAAGCCCAAGAAGGGATAACGTTTTGCTCTAGGACACCCCATCTGCCCAAAAAGGGGCTAGCGTCTCCCTTGGAAGGGATTTTACTCTCTTTTCAGCTTGATTTAGGATCTGATTTGACAATTTAATGTAAAACAAAATGATTTTGGTATTTTGGCCTTGTCGGCCTTTTACATGACCTAAAAAGTAAAATTAGGTCATGATATTGTATAAATGGAGGATTTTCTCCTTCATTTTTTCATCATGACTCATTCACTTCATAAGGAGGTCTGAAATTTGCGCCCTCTCTTGGGTATTTGGCTGATTCAGTGAGGCGCACTTGTTGAAGGAAGACATTTTTTGGCATTTTATGGTGTTTCTCTTGAAGGAAGGTGTTACAACTAGGGTTTGCATGGTTATTTCTTTGTGAATTGTAAGTATTTTTCTGCAAAACTTCTTAATGAATGGTTGTAGTTTAATTTCTTGCATATATTTATGACTTTCCTAAATCAAAACCCGAGGTGACAAGCACACAAGTAGGTCCTTGTCTCAAGTCCCCTGATAGAGAATTTTCCAGCCATTGAAGAAGGAAGAAAGAGTCTAGTCGTAGCTACACTCCTATTTCTTCTTCCTCTTTTGCTAGCCATACTATCTAGAAGCCAAGAAGAGTGAGACGTCCCTGGATGAGGTCTACTACACTACGGCCATACTCTTTCTAGGGTTTTCTGAAAGGCCTTGTTGTAGCAACACCTTGTTTATTCAAACCCTCTTGTTTTGGTTTTCTGCTTCATTCTTGAGCTAGTCATTTTTCCAGGAAGGAGGAGAGAGCATGAGACCTTGTTGTAGCAACACCGAAGTGAGCCTCTCTCCCCTAGGGTTTTGATTTTAAGGCCTTGCTTTAGCAACACCTCAATACTCTTCCCTCTAGTCCTTAAAATCTTTGCCTCCTTCAACTCTTGCATCTTTCACTTGAGTCCATTAAACCCTAAGGCACTGATCTAACGTCCTCTAGCATTGAAGTGAAACTTGATTACAACACTCTCAAACCCTTATGATATTACATCATTAGTGAAGCATCGTTTTGTCTATGAGCAATTGGATAATGGTTAAAGCATCTATTAAATGAAGTATTGATTGGTTATATTGAATGCCAGTATTGTCCAATATTTATTGGTGAAGTGTTATTACTTTCATTGCTATTGATAAACATTGAATTCGTCAACTTTTATTTCCAATTTGCTTATATTGGCATTCAGATAGTCATCTATTATATGAAGTGCTAACCCCATTGAGATATAGCTTGCATATATCAGTTTGTTGTTGTTTTGTTCCAGGCAGGTATACTTTCCCTGGGGGTTTACTTTAAATTGACCTTTGGTCGGTCTATCTGTTTGGGTGGTGACTTGTGAGGGGAAAACTTATCCTTGTCTTTTTATCTTTTTGCCTCCTCAAAACCCCAGGTCACCGAGGATGCCTCCCCTGGGCCTCACCTCCCTAAATAGAAAGAATCTTCCCATCGTGGTGACATTGGGTGGGATTGGTTCCTGTTACGCCAGTTTGGCTCTCTATCTTATAGCCTTTTATCCTTGCTACAGAGAGTGTGATAACATTTTGGCGGTGATGTCGGGGAACACTGAGTCAATTCTCCTCAAGACGACACTTTTCAGTAAGCCTTACCTCTAGAGTCCTTATCTTACAAGCTTATCTAGTGACTCCACTTAGGGTGTTTTCCCTTATCTTTTGATAGTTTCATGTAAATTATGTGGTGACTCCGTTGATGACGAAGCCAACAATGAATTCACAATGGGATCCCAGGAACTACAAGCCTTTACACATGAGTAACATTCTGGGGTACCCTCAACAAATGCCCTTTGAATACATAAATTTGCTCCCTGGATTCAGTGGTGGTGATAGAGAGAGAGTTGACTATCACGTGGGAAACTTCTGGAATTTCTTCCTATCCTACCTTGTCGATGATTATGCTGAAGACGTGGTCATGAAACTTTTCTCTGCCACTCTTTATTACAATGCCAAAGAGTGGTATGACAACCTCCCTGATGCTCGCATCATGACTATGGAGAAATTTGAGGAAACCTTTCTCAAAAGATGGGGTATCCAGTTAGAAGACATCCCAAGACTATTAGAAGAACTAGAGAATATAAAACAAGCTGAGGATGAAACTGTCAGAGACTTCCAAGATAGATTTGAGAACGTGCTATATTAAATTCTTGAAAGTCATCATCCTGAGGAGAGATACCTTGCCCATCTCTTTACTTGTAAACTTTTGGGATATCTGAGTTTTCCCCTTGATAAGAGAGCCCCAAGGACGTTCGATGAAGCCTACAACATGGCTACAAGGATTGAAGAGAACATCTCCTTGTCTGGAATAAGATGTCACTTTGCCTCAGGTACTCTCAATAGAGAAAGTTTGATTTCCCTTGAGAATTTCATTGATGATTTCCAAGAAGAAAGGGAACAAACCACATATCGACAAGGGATTGTTGGAGACACAGTTGAGGAGATGGAACCCAACGATGAAGTACTAACATGCCCTCCTCCTCTTGATGAAGAGATCCACAAGCCTTCTCCACCTTCACAACAACAAGATGATGAGTTTAATTTCTTTCCTTTTTAGGATTTCGATAACACCTTGTCCCATGATTCAAAAAATGAAGGACAAATGGAGTTCCCATAAGAAGTAGACCTTCCTTGCTGCACAATTGAAGATGAAGGGGTAATTCCTAAAGATGAAACCATAACACATGTTGAAAGCACCCAAGTCTTCAAAGCTCATGCATGAGAAGAAGCAATAAGTTTCCCTCCTCCCCTAGTTTTTTATGATGCTCTACTTTGTGATAGGGAAGATGACGAGGAGATAAGAAAGTCCTTGAATGCTTCAAATACTGCATGTTATGATATCGATAATGACATAACTAATAAAATTGATGATTTCATACATGTTGGGAGATGTAGGTGGGATGCAGTTAGTTATGATATTGATCCCATCTATGACACAGATAGTCGTCTCCAAGTGTTTCCTTTGCAATTATCATAGCAAGTTACTCTTGACCAGTGGCAACAAGGAGATGAGATTTTTATCGATGCTTCCCAAGCACTCAAGGTTGACCAAGTACCATGTTTGCCTAACGATTTTTGATCTTACCTTGAGGGATTTTATGAGTACTCCTACGAACACTTGGATTTATCTTATGAAGATGACTATCAACCACTTCTATGCTCAGATTTTGATAGGAGTAAAGACATTGTGTTCCTAAAGAAGGATTCTCATGAGGTTTTTCCTCAGCCACCTATTATCACTTTACCTTGTTGTTTCATTAAAGGTATGGTTGGGAATTATATCTTTAGTATTGAGTTTCCTCTAAATAAAACCCTAGAATCGAAGGGTTGGTTGAAAACCACAAGTTCAAGTCTTTCATATCGGTGTTTCAACTTTCCCTTAGTAGTTTGCCAGTCATCTGCCAAATCCTTGTCAGTCCCTTCAGAGTGTGAGGACTCCCAGGGTAGCCAGTTTTCAAACCATTTGAGTCGGTATTCTAAACCTTGGACTTTTTATGACCCCTTCCTGAAGTGGATTGAGCACTTTCAGCAAAGATTGACATGGCATCATTTTTTCCCTCCCACCCACCTCCATGAGTTAGACTTTGTGATTTCCAGTGATATGATATATATTCTAACTCATGACATTTTTGTGCTTGATTTATCACTATTTTTGTTTACGATGAAGCACAAAGGAAAGTATTGTGGGACGTTTTTGGATTGGCTTCACTAGTTGTTTGACTACATCCAACATCTAGCCAACAGGTAGGTATAGGTGAGTAGTTTGTTTTGCATACACACTATTGATTGTTTTATTTCAGTATATCTATGTTAGGGTGGCATTACCACCCCAATTTTGCTATTAATGCTTCTACTGGAGATCAAGAAGGATAACAGGTTATGCCAGAGATGTTGAGGTTCTCATGCGCTCTATGGTGAGCACATGTCCTCGAGTTGGAGCCAGATGTTATCCCCCACTTTCAGGGATAGCTAGGATATTGTGTCTCGAGGCCAACAGGTCCTAGACATGGAGTACCGAGAGCAGGATTGAATTCAGCATGGCCTTGGAGGGCCCACCTTTTCTCTCTTCCAAAATCTTTATCCTGTCAGCAGCAACAACAGTGTCCACCACCATCGGCTTGGTCCTGTGTCAGAGAGGGTTCTTGCTTCATGAGGTAATTAGTTCAGGTATCATGGTATGTGTCACTTTAATCGTCAAAACCATTGAATGTATGCATCTGATTCCTTTTATTTCTAACAATTTCTTGGACCTTACACTTGACCACTTGACCATGTTTTGGGGATTGACATGATATCCTAGTAAGCCTACGTCTGTTGGTTTTGGTTAGCCACTGGGGGTTGTCTCTGAAAATCCATCGTCCGCTCCTTTCACAGCTTCACTTTTCCATCTTGTTTCCTGCTCACCTGTCCCTTTCCACTTGTCTGAGCACTGGGTTGACCTATTTTGGGATTGCATCTTATCTAGTGGGAAGAAGGGGCTAACGGCCCAGAAGGTAAAAGCAAGCTGGTAAAAGATAAAATCCTAAGAACAAAACCTCGAGATGCTTCGCCCAGGGATCCCTAAGAAAGCAATAAAAGGCTTCTCAATAAGAAACAAGAGGGACCCTAAAAAAAACTAAAAAAAACAAGACCTAACCAAAGGATAGGGGGTCTCATCACGAGCTAGCCTATTAGGTCCATGGGTACCTAGCAGTATGACATTACCACCAGCTGGTCACCACGCCAGGAAAGTGACCTTTGGTTGCATGGCTAAGGGAAAGGGGGTCTCATCATGAGCCAACCTTCTCATTTCTGTGAAAGTACTTGTGGGTAACGTTGTCACCACTGGTCACCATGCCAGGGACAGTGTCCCTTGATTATCTCTTGAGTAAAAAAGAAAGAAAAAGCAATAAAAAACGAAATAACAAAAAAGAATAAAAGGCATGAATGGGCTTGGAAAGAATTGCATCCATGACAGGTACAGTTGGCCTTCTACAAAGGCACCCACAAGTAACTTCTTGCATCCTTGGCCTTCATTACACCCACCTGCTAGGACATCCCTTGACCACTTCATCCACTTACATGTCTTGGAAGGGGTCTCTTTCAAGAACTTCACTTATTCAGTGGACACTATCCCAATAGGATGCCTTGCCCTTTTCCCAGACTTGTATAGTAGGTTTGTGTAACACCTTTGAGCTATTGACTGATCTATTAGGGATTTTATGCATGTGTTTATTAATATTGATGATGAAATGTGATTGACATTGCTATGATCCCTGTGAATGATGAGCCCATGGAGGGCGTAGCTTTTGATGTTTAGGAACATACCCGACAGATAGGTACCATCTTGGACCGATACACATGGGGAGATGATTAGTTCGGACCTCCATGGGGCTGAAGAGCCCATCGGGTGGATGTTGAGACCCCATCAGGGGGGAGATACAGGATAGAGATGGATCTGGAGCTTTGCACCAGAGGAGAAGAGGACGTTCCACCAGAGGCACCCCGACAGAGCTTGACCTAAGGGGGATGACCCTTTCTTAGTGGAACATTGGCCTTGGGAGGCCTGGGACGTCACCATCTTGACCATGACATCACCCAACATCATGGACGTTTTGGGGGGCAAACTAGGCAGCAGTGGCACATGTGGTAGGTTGGAGAAGCCCAAGAGGGGCTTTTACTCTCTTTTAAGCTTTATTTAGGATCTAATTTGACAATTTAATGTAAAACAATATGATTGTGGTATTTTGGCCTTGTCGACCTTTTACATGACCTAAAAAGTAAAATTAGGTCATGATATTGTATAAATGGAGGATTTTCTCCTTCATTTTTTCATCATGACTCATTCACTCCATAAGGAGGTCTGAAATTTGCGCCCTCTCTTAGGTATTTGGTTGATTTAGTGAGGCGCACTTGTTGAAGGAAGACATTTTTTGGCATTTTATGGTGTTTCTCTGGAAGGAAGGTGTTACAACTAGGGTTTGCATGGTTATTTCTTGGTGAATTGTAAGTATTTTTCTGCAAAACTTCTTAATGAATGGTTGTAGTTTAATTTCTTGCATATATTTATGACTTTGTTGAATCAAAACCCTAGGTCACAAGCACACAAGTAGGTCATTGTCTCATGTCCCCTGATAGAGAATGTTTCAGCCATTGAAGAAGGAAGAAAGAGCCTAGTCGTAGCTACACTCCTATTTCTTCTTCCTCTTTTGCTAGTCGTACTATCTAGAAGCCAAGAAGAGTGAGACGTCCTTGGACTAGGTCTACTACACTAGGGTCGTACTCTTTCTAGAGTTTGTTGAAAGGCCTTGTTGTAGCAACACTTTGTCTATTCAAACCCTCTTGTTTTGGTTTTATGCTTCATTCTTGAGCTAGTCATTTTTCTAGGAAGGAGGAGAGAGCACGAGGCCTTGTTGTAGCAACACTGAAGTGAGCCTCTCTCCCCTAGGGTTTTGATTTTGAGGCCTTGCTTTAGCAACACCTCAAAACTCTTCCCTCTAGTCCTTAAAATCTTTGCCTCCTTCAACTCTTGTGTCTTTCACTTTTGACTCCATTAAACCCTAAGGCACTGATCTAAATTCCTCCAGCGTTGAAGTGAAACTTGATTACAACACTCTCAAACCCTTTGAATTGAAACCCTAACTATTAACTTTAGTCTAAAAGATAACCCTATTAACTCTAAATTGATGTCATCATCTTATGCTATTACATCATTAGTGCAACATCGTTTTGTTTATGAGCAATTGGATAATGGTTAAAGCATTTATTAAATGAAGTATTGATTGGTTATATTGAATGTCATTGTTGCTCCAATATTTATTGGTGAAGTGTTATTACTTTCATTGCTATTGATAAACATTGACTTCGTCAACTTTTATTTCCAATTTTCTTATATTGTCATTCAGATAGTCATCTATTATATGAAGTGCTTTCCCCATTGAGATATAGCTTGCATATATCATTTTGTTGTTGTTTTGTTCCAGACAGGTATACTTTCCCTAGGGGTTTACTTTAAATTGGCATTTGGCCAGACTATCTGTTTGGGTGGTGATTTGTGAGGGGAAAACTATTCCTTGTCTTTTTATCCTTTTGCCTCCTCAAAACCCCAGGTCATCGGGGACGCCTCCCCTGGGCCTCACCTCCCTAAATAGAAAGAAAATTCATATTGCGGTGACATTGTGTGGGATTAGTTCTTGTTACGCTAGTTTGGCTCTCTATCTTATAGCCTTTTATCCTTGCTACAAACTGTGTGATAACAATCCCAACAGCTCCGCTTTGGTGTTTGTCCCTGGACCACAATTACTATACCATTTAAAAATTATGTGCTCATTGATCTGGATTACCCCTCCCGCTCCACTATTTTGTCCTGATGCTAGGGCCGCCCCATCAAACCAACCACCCATGCCCCTTAACACAAGCCTCATTGGCACCCTCCTCAACGTCTTTGTTCTTATAGAAGGTTTATTTTCTCCCATGACAGATAAGGACAGAAAAACCGCCTTATGAACAGATGGCGACCCTTCCTCAGAGATAGCGCGGTTCCTTTCCATCCAAATGTTCCATCATATGAAAGATGGAAGAGTGGGATAGCTTATATTTTGCAATCTCCAGTTTTTAAAATTCTCAGGTATGGTGTTGCCAGACCACATTCCCGAAAATTTTAAAGAAAATTTTTCTCTTTCCCAAACAGTGCACGAAAAAGGACATCCGACAAACAAATGGAACACAGTTTCTGAATCCTTCTTGCAAAGAGGACAGTTGCTCGGACCCTCAAAATCCCTACGTTGCAATTTTTCCCAAGAAAGAATTGTGTTTTCCGCCACCATCTAAGTAAAGAGTTTTAATTTTAATGGACAATCTTAGGACCAAACTAATTTTCTCCACCCTCCAATCATAAAGACTTGTTTCTTTTTTCAATTGCCTCGTATGCATTTTTAATTGATATCCTACTAGAGGAGTCTTCTCCTGTCCATTTCAATTAATACGACCTCAATAGCAATTGGACTCCACTGTTTATGATTGCACAACGAAATTCTTGTCATTTCGCTGCTACTGCCCCCTCTAACTCCAATTCAGTACTGGTGATCCAATTGGGCCCGATCATACCTGGACGAGGCGCTATGTTGGCCTGAAATAAATAAAATACTCGTCGTTGATTTAAAGCCAATATCAAGTCTCCAGATAGAAGAGTTGCATCCCCCATCCCTAGTATCTAGTCTTTTCCAATTACTATCAATGTTCCCGATCCCGGATACCATGCAAGCCAATGCAACAAGATATATAAGGATTTTTGTAGATATTTCGATGTCTGCGAACCTATTTCTCCATTCACTAGAACCGTCTAAAGCCAATGCGCCACTGATACAAATGGAAGATATTTTTCTTTTAAAACTCGGCACCATAGACCATCCACCATCAAAGCCTTCTAAAGTGTGTTCGTTGCCATGGCTCTACTGAAACTAAACAAATTCCTCATCCCCCATCCCCCATACTTCTTCGGGCGAGCTATAAGTTGCCAACTACACAAATGGAAGCCCTTTCTTTTTTCTTTTTCCATCCCATAGAAATTTGAAGACTACTTGGTGAATTTTGTGGAGAACCGAAGAAGGAATATTTGCTAGAGCTAGCCAATAAATCGGATGGCTTTCTAAGACAGCCTTTATCAACACAAGACGACCCCCAATAGTCAACCATCTAATGCACCAATGACTTATTCTATTTTCATATTTTGATATAATCCAGTTCCAATCCTCGACTTTGAACCTATTAGCTTTTAAAATATAACCAAGATATTTAAAACCATCAACAAGATCATTAATACAATAATGAAAATTTTCTTTTAAAGAATCCAATACTTGTTGTTGTACGCCGAACTGATAGAAGGATGATTTATGTGCATTTATGAACAGTCCAGTTGCACTGTAGAAAATAGCCAAAAGATTTTGAATCTCCATCCACTCTATAACAGAAGCTTTGTTCATAATAAGTATATCACCAAAAGAAAGTAGGTGGAGGATCTGGATAAGTCTTGTAACCTTGATACCCAACACTAAGCCTTCCTCTTGTCTTTTTTTTAAAGTTAGGCTCATGCCTTCCATAACTAATAAAAAGAGTAGAGGTGACAACAAACACCCCTGTCTAAGACCTCTGCCACTATTAAAAAATGCAGTTGGCTCTCCATTTATTAAGATCGCATAGGTAGTTTTGGTAATACAACCCATAATCCACTTGATCGTTGTCATCCCGAAGCCACATTGTAAAAGAACCAGCCTGAAGAAATCTCAGCTTATGCAATCATAATATTTCTTTATATCAATCTTGAGGATCAGAGCTTGCAACGTTTTCTCCCCGATGTTGTGTATACACTTCTGCGTAGTACCTATAGCATCAATAATTTCCAACCTTTTAAAAAATTGAACTGTTCCCCAGAGATAGTACGAGACAAGATAGGTCTGATGTGTTTAGCAATAATATTTGTTAAGATCTTATAGCAAAGATTACATAATGCAATAGGATGGAAGTCTCCAAAAGTAGTCGGGTCGTTTACCTTGGGAATAAGAGCAATAAATGTCAAATTTAAAGACCCATTCACCATACCAGATAAACAAGTGTCTTTGACTGCCTCCATTAAATCGTCGACAATCAAGTCAAATAAATGCAGGAAGAACTTTACTATCCACCCGTCAGGACCAAGTCTCTTGTCCTTGGTGAAGCCCCTTAGAACCTCTAAAACTTCTTCCTTCACGCATAGTTTCTCAAGCAATAGTATCTCCTCCTTTGTGACCAGCCTTGGATATAAGTGCACTGAAGCTATCTGTTCCACTATCAAATTTTGAGTTTCTTTATAAGAGGAGCTAAAAATGTCTCATCACTTCTACCTTTATAGCCTCCTGCCCTGTATGAATTTGTTCAGACTCATCCTTAACCTCCCACAAATGCTTTTTATTCCTCCTAAAACTGGCAAACCGATGGAAAAATTTAGTATTCTCGTCCCCCGAAAGTATCCATGTAGCCCTACTCTTTTGACGCTAGAGTTCCTCATCGGCCAACAACAATTTATTTATTTTAGACTCAAGTACTTTCAGGCGTGGATTGGGATGAGCAAATGTTTGATGTTCTAGACTCGCTTTTGTGAGAAAGGCAATCTCTTCTTCGATCTTTTCAAGGGTCAGAAGATCGGTTTTTTTCCTTACTGCAATCCACTTCTTTACTCTTACTTTTAGTCTAAATAAGTTCCCCGCCAATATTAATTGTTCTCCTTCTACCAATGGATCTTTTCGAGTGCTCCACTCTTCCTGGACAAGTTCACCAAAGGACTCATCTTTCAACAACACAGGATTAAATTTAAATGGATAAGACACAGAATTAATACCATAATCCAATTGGAAGAGCATAGGGGCATGGTCGGATATAAATGGGAGCTCCACCCATGATCTGTATAAAGCATAATCAATAAGAAGCGCTTCATATGCATAAACCCTATCTAATCTCTTTTGTATGTCATCCGCCCAAAATCTTCCATTGCGCCAAGTTGGCACTGCCTCGGAAGGCTTCACATCCACTAAATGATGTTTAGTAAAAATATCTCCGAAAAAAGTCGCATGTGAATCAATCAAGGCCGACACCCCCAAAATTCATCTACACCCGTAGAGAAATTTAAATCTCTTGCGAGAATTTAAATTTAAACCTCTTCATTTGCCCTGCATTTATGATTGATAAGTTCATCTTCTTAGTGTGAGCTCTGACAACATACTCAACCCCATCTTTAAACAAATGATACTTAT